>JAAMPD010000218.1:80327-121681 GCA_025266255.1 Trissolcus basalis
TTTATTATATATTTTATTTATTTAATTTATTGTCGTTTTATAAATAACTTGTATGTACAATATATATGGATATATTTCAAATATCGAAAATGTACATAAAATATATAATTTTAATAAAATTTCATTCGTGTGGGATACACTTAACTGGACATGTTTTTATTTACAAAAAGTGATGATCAAACACGTTTTAACATAAGTTATATTTGGTATTAACGGTGTTAACTTTGACTCGAAGGTGTTAAACTCAAAATTAAATTAAACCTGATAGCGAATAGCACTCTTGAGGCCATAACTCGAAATTTCGCAAAGTTAATTAATAAACGATTATGAATTTACCCACATGGACAAAAATGTATTTTCAATTATATTTAAAATAAATATTATATAACTAAAATATAAACTCATATATTTCTTATATACGTACATAAATTTTGAATATAAAAACGGCAAGATCTTACATAAATATACTAAAAATATATATTTTGTATATTTTTTGACATATATTTTTGTCCGTGTGGAATTATTTTTGTTAAACATAGGTATCATAGGTTGTCCATATATAAAACATAAATCGTTCATGTATTGACAATATATGGACCATACATAAACAATATATTGATTATTTTTCTAAAAATTGTTAATATATTGCCAATATATGAACACTATATGATTTGCTGAAAACAATATATTGTCAATATATATTGATAATATATAGACAATATATAATTTTTTTTACTAGGAAATATATTTATTGCTTTTACAAAAATATATATTGTTAAAACAAATGATTTCCCTGGCGAGATGAACTTACATATCTTTAGCAAAGTATACCTCCGGTGATATATATAGTCCAGGGGTTTCGTTTATCACATTAGATATGGACTGGTGGGCAAAATAATTATCGTATAATGTGATGTGAATTTGCATTAAATATGCGAAATTCGCAATAATCAATCCCACGGGGTTTTGTTGAATAAAACAAGTACGAATTTCGGCCTGTTCACACCTGTTACGTGTATCCCCGAGCCGTCATTTCCCGGATCATAATGCAATTCTCACTCATATTTCCGAATCATTAATCAAACAAAATTATACTTCCGTCTGACCATTATTTTTAGTTCATAAAAAGTTGAACAACTGAAATAATTTTTAAAGGGAAAAAACTTTTGTTTAAATTACGCTTGTAATAAACATCTGAAACTTAAGCAAAGGACGTTGTTATGACAAGTCTTTTTGAATAGTCGCTGTGAGCATCCGAGTCACGCCGCCGTTTGCTTGCTATGCAAAAAGCTAAGGCGCACAGTATCATCGCGGCTTTGAATATTCAAAACCATCGCGGGCTCGCGTATAAAGAGCACCGTCAGAAAACTCAGCTTAGTTAATCGCGTCACTTTTTGCATGCCTTCCTTCGTTAGGGCGTAAAAAATCTCGCGCGTCATATTATACCAATGAACTTTATGTTTATCACGTGATCAGCGGAAAGGATATGAATCTTTTAGCTCAATTTTGTCATGTCAAAATTTTTTTTATATATTTTTAATATTTAAGGTTTTCTGTTTAAATCCTCGAACTTTGGTGGACAAAATTTATTGTTTTACATTCAATGGGTTTAGTCAAAGTAAATGTGACAAAACTGACAAAACGTTCGTCGAAATTCCATACAATCTATTTGATTAGAATTTATTTTACAAATTTTAATGAACCCACTCAAGTGAAATAAATTATCCTAAACGTGAGACAATTTAAAGAATTCAAACACTTTGTGCAGGCATTCATTTCTTAATGGGAGTTCAAGGGACCAAAACGTCTTATGAACGTCAGAATAAAATGAATTATGTCGTTGGTAGTTAAAAACTATTTATTATACATTAGTATATTGAACATGAGACAGAGCGCCGTGCCATCCGGTGTCTATGATCTTGTGAATAGGCTAGACTAATGCCTAGAGACGCATTGTGCTTAGAGATATTGCAAATTAAAATAATAACTAAAACAAATTAGGCTACAGTATATTTACACATCGAGTATAATAACATTTTCAATTGAATAGTACAAAAAATATTGATATCAACGTATCCTTATATTTATCAACAAAAAACTATTTTTCACACTGTAAGTGGACTTTTATTAATTTCCATAAAATGAACTCTTACGTTTTTGTTACTGATTTTTTAATAAATATAGAAATTTAGACGAGAACTCAGTATGATATTACAAATATATCCACAGATTTTCTTTAATAAATTTGTTAGACATCAATTGTTATAACAAATAGTTTGAAAAAAATGAAGGGTTTATGCCTAGAGAAATTCTATTTGTTTCAAACTTAAATTTAAGATTATTGATTAAAAAATAATTTATAATTGATATAATATATAATTACAAAATAAAAATAAAAAAAATCAATAACTATCCTAAAATAGTACATTTCAGAACAAAAGAATTCACATTTTTTCGCACATCTCAACGAGACAGAAAAGAACCTCTAAATTCATTATTTATTATAAAATATATAAGTGTATTGAAATTGCAAAACTAACAACAAATAAGTTCATTATGGTAAATTGTAAAAATTATTATAAAGAAATGAAAAAAAATTTATGTATCACTAATTATTCGAGTGTCTCTCTCCATCACATGATTTGGTGTCTCTAGATGGTGCCTAGAGATGTTTCACTTTTTTTTTCGTTTACAAATGTACAATAATTTAAATCAAGATTTTCAAATTAAAAGAATACGACTATATGTAGCGAATTTGTTGAACTTTTCATTATTGAAGACTTGATAAACATTAACGAACATGTTTAGTTGTTAAAAAAATTGTTAATCAAGAAGTGTCTCTAAGTATAAGCCTCTCCCCGATTTACGCAGCGTAAATACTAATATCAATATGGCATTGTAATATTTAAGCATTCGTTTATACGAATAAAAAACTATTGTGGCTTGCGTTTTAGCTGGACAACAGGATATTACTTGGATGGAAGGAGAAAAGTATATCAGATACAACAAACGTTGACCTACAATTGCAATGGAACTTGAAATTCCAGCGAGAGCTTGCCAGGAGTCATAGACTGAAGTGTATTCTCCTGGAACACCTATTTATAGATTTTCATTTGACTGATAGTTAAAAAGCAAAATGGTGATAAAAAGTTTTAATTACCAAAGATAATATAGCAAGCACAGCCATTAAAGATAAAATAATGAAATTGTAGCGTATTCAATACAAGAAAATAAACAATGAAAATAAACTTGCGTCATTTAAGTTGAATAATTGAAAAGCACGATCAGGTTGTTTTCGTTAGGTCATTAACGGGCACAAAAACAGCGAACATTTTGCATTCATTCTCTCGTGTACAATAAGTTGGCACTCTCGTGCAGCGTTATAATAAGCAATATGCAATCGCGGAAGTAATTTGAAATGAACCTATAAAAAAGAGAAAGAAAGGGTAAAGAAAATGCTCGATGCAGCAGCCGTCACTCGACATTTCAGGACTCATATTTTACTGCATTCTGTACACAGAAGTGCTAATGGCGCTTGCTTATTCATATTTCAATTGAGCCAAAGCAACAGAGAATACGCCGCGTGTACACGTCGTTGTTAATTACAACCAACAGCTTAGACACAATTCATCATTTATATTCAGTTTCTCTGGATTTGTGCAATGTGATGCCCAAATTCCTCAAAACCTCATCATCAATGATAGACAAATGAACCCTCTGACTCATGACCAAAGATCTCTAAGGCCGAAGTCGTTGGCTCTTTTCTAACATTACAAAAGATAAGAAATCATATAACTTTCATCCTCACGGATGAAAATATATCCGCCAAAATATATTCTATTTTATTATACTTATTGCTGCTTTTTATAAATTTTTTATATATAAAATATATTCTATTTTATAAATTTATATAATGGAATTTATGAAAAAAATATAAATTAAATATTTTACTTATTACCGAAATATATTTGGTTTATATTTTAAAAATATTTTTTCAACCAATTCTCCGTTAAAGTCTTACCGTTTTTCAAGTTACGTTTCAATACGGGAAGAAAACGATAAACATTATGTTATTATCACTCAAAAATGAATAGATTATCCCTTAAATAATGTTTTGGTATAAAAAGTCGATATTGACGGTCGATTTCTCAAGTGTCATAGGATAATCCTTTATGTGGATTCAATGATTTCATAGTTGACTACGGATTGTTGGATGTTTATTCGTCGAAATTCATAGGATAATCCTATGACAATTGAAAAGAGACCCTTGGCTTTCTTTCAATGAATAATACCATAATATTCCCTAACTGTTTTTTATCAGCAAATCACTTGATTTTTTTCCCGTGCATAAATCAAAACTGCAAAAAGATTAGTTTTTCAATATTTCTAAACTATCTGAAAAAAATTAATATATCGATACCTCTTGGGAATAATGACTCGTTTAAAAAAATCAGTGAAAAACGACCCGTTTCGAATAATCACCGAAAAATGACTCGTTTCGATTAATCACTAAAAGTTGTCACGTTCAAAAATGTATTACTAAGAATTTTCTCGTTTCAAAATATCATTGAAAACATCTAAAAATTTTAAAGTATGTTATATTGTAATTGTGGAAATTAGAATTTTGACTTCATTTCTTTCAAAAAATTATTACATTTATTACTTTTACGAGAAAAAGTATGTCTGTTATAATATGTTAGCTGAATAATTCCCTGAATTATATTTTATAAATCATATATATAATAAATCCTGAATTATATTTTCGTCCGTGAGGGATTGTGCCAAATGTCAGTTAACAATAGTATTATTTTTAGTATACTGTAAAATATCAATCTAAAAATCGGAAAAAAAGATATTTCAGTCAAAACAAAAACTATGCTGCGATCAAAATTGAATACTTTTCCATTTTTAGAGATGTCACAGTGCATATTTTGAAGGCACCAAATTTTTTTCTTGAGTATTACTAAGTTCATCATAGAAAACAATAAAACAATTTAGCACAAGTGATGAAAATTCAATTAAATAAATTTGTGATTTTACATTGTTTAATTAAGAAACTAGGTTGAAAGTGTACGTTTATAAATAAAATAACTTTGGTTTATTTTGTGCATTTGAGTATTTTTTCAACCAGCAGAAAGATTTAGTAGAATTTCATTTATTTATTTTGTGTTCACTTTATGAAGACGTGTACGTATTCGTACATGCGTTCCTAAATAATTTCACATGCTTTATATGTTTCAGTTTTTCTATTTGTGTTCCTGTTTATACTAACATTTTCATATTCGTGAATAAACCCATTTATCAACCTGCTTTTCTAATTCATGTAAGTACCCGGAGCTAACACCCATATTCGCATATGTACCGGTTTTTACACCCTATTTTATATCTTTAAACGCATCAGATTTTTTTTTACAATATAAAAATGCTCTTATATCTACTCGAGCAACTATCTTTACCTGTTTCTATTTTTACCACACCCGCGTATCATCAAATCTTTTTTCTATCCTGCCCGGTACGTACCTGCCTCTGTAATTCAGTATCTATTCATATTACAATACCCAAAAAATGTGTGTCCCCTAGTTTTTTTTTTTTAAGTAAAACAATCGATTTTGAATCGTTCCGTACTTCTACTACAACATATTTTATTTTTTATGTGGTACTACATTTAATAGATACATTATACGATGCAACAATGTTAGCAAAAATAAAAAATGTTATTTTTACATGAAAACCCTATTTAATTATTAAAATAATGAAACTCATTTTTTTAATTTTGATTAATAATTATTTGATTCATTTTGTAGCCCTTCGTATGTTATAATGTTTTTTTTAATTAAATCTGACTAATCATTATCATCTGAATATATTTGCTAAATATTTAGCATATTTTATTGTACTTATTCTCATATGATATTCTTTTTCACATTATTATCTTTTTAATTTTTTGATTAAAAGATTTTATCTTTTCAATTTACTGACGATATAATGTTAAAATTGCTGCACACATTTTTAACTTCTTAAATTTTATTTATATAGTCATTTCCTTTTTTCATTTAATTTTATTTAAATGAATACAACTAAATGACCATGTAAATAATTCGTCACTCAAATCATTATTTAATAACCATTAAAAAATGGTTGAAGAACGAAAATAAAAAGGATCCAAGACGATTTAAAAATGCAAAAATTAGAAAAACTTTTAAAACAACAAATATAAGGACGCGTGCGCAAGCACTTCGATCATTGGAGCGCATGCGCGAGCTCTTAGGGAAAACTTTTGGTCTTGTACGTGATGCTCTTAGATAGGTTTGAGTGTATATTGACTAAATCGACAATTCGTAGACATGATATCATTCACTTTCACCATTATTATATTTATATAATATTTACATTTCAAGAAAAATTACAAAAAAGATTTCCATCATCAATTCATATAAAAGAAACTCAATTTAATTAACTTAACTCAATTAACTTAACTCAATTACGTTTATTAAGTTAATTCTAAATTTATTGATATATTAAAACAATATCATAAACTAGGTATAATAAAAAAAAATACAGAATGAAAAAAGGTAAATTTAGTCATCAACAATCCGCGACAAAAGTACAGTCTAAAACTTAATTCACTTCAACTGACAATATATTGCCACTGGATTACACGCAAGACAGAATTTTAATTAAAAATAGTTCGAATAATCGCTTGGATTTCCCGTGTTGTCAGAGTTTTATTGTGGTGTCTGCTGTAAAAACTATATTTGTCGTAAGTTTTTGTCATAACTTTTTTGATCATAACTCTGGACATCAAAGTGTACTTAATAATTCTAATTTATGGTAATTTATATGACTAAAATATTATTACATTATTGCAATGGATGAAAATTTAAATTAAAAAAAAGAACGTCGATTTGAAAAAAATGAGTAAGACTAATGTAAGCATTGAAACAATTTATTAGGGATGTTGAACTATGCGTATAGATGGTAATTGCTCGAAATTTGGTATTCGAACACTTTTGTGATTGCGGTGAACAATATGCGTCATCGCAATCATGACTCAAAGCAATGTGATTGTCACATCATTGTTTCGAAGGGCTTTGTCACAAATCACATGGCGGCCGCTCGACTGATTTATAAACCTCGTCGGCTCTCCAGCCGTAAGCGGTGCACATGTTAATAGCAATGGTACCCAAAGTTATTTTCTAATGTCAAAGTCAATGCTGTTGACACTTGCGGACTAGAACCTTGCCTTTTATTTATAGCCAATTCTGCATTTCAAATCGACATTTGTTCTGAATGTCACTATTTTTTCTTGTTTCGCGTTTACGGTTAAATGCTGTTGAACTTGCAATTTAAAAATAACAGTTGACTGAACTATTTCTCGGACACTGCCCCAGTAAAAAAAATCATATATTTTCTACATATTATCATATCATTATATTAAAAATAAATTATTCTTAGCAAATGATATATTGTTCATATATTGACAATACATTGATCATATATATGTTCGAGTGTTTTTCATATATAGACTATAAATTGGCAATATATTCAATTTTCAAAAACATTTAATATATTATTTATATATCAGTCATATATTGTCAATGTATCATCAATATAATATATACCCATAGGGACAAAAATATATGTGGAATTTATATTTTTCCTAATTTATAATTCCTAACATTAATTTTTGATACTGAAATAATTTAATAACAATAAAAATAATATATTGAGAATATATTGATAATATATTTTCAATATATGTTTTATGTATAGGCAAGGTATGATCTTTTTTATACATACATAACAACTCGAAATAACAATAAATAATGATCTAACTAATTGTAAAATTGTTAAGCTAAAAGAATAAAGCTTTTTATTTTCAGCATCAGTATTAATTTAATTAAATGTTGAAAGGGCTAGATTTGATATCGACAACAAATCAATGTCTGAGTTGTTCTCAACTTGTGTGTATTTAATTAAAAACAATTTTCGCGCGCTCAGGCATTCGAACAAACTTTGATTTGTTTTTACGAAACATTCGAAAAAGTGGAGCATATCCAAGTGAAAAGTTTGAGCCTCGTGGAAGATTGGTCACACAGAACTTAAAATTCTAAAGTTGAAAATTTCGATACAAACGAAAAGTTAAATGTATGTATATCGAGCGATTCTCATGATGCTTTTGAATCTCAATTGATTATAAATGATAGTTTTGATTATTATAAAATAATAAATTGCTCAATGATTTCACATTTCATTTGGTTCAACAAATGGACACGCGTATATTCGCATCGGTAAAGCGAATCAAAAAGCTATAATAAAATAACAAGGATGACAAATGTTTCGAACGTTCGTGATAATCAATACAAGTCGAATATTGATAGGCAAGTGAGCTTTTCCATCATTCAATTTTTCATCGCTTCCTTTTCAAATGCCTGCTTGAAATTTCGTTCACAAAGTTCAATCAATTACTCAATTGTACGTTTATCAACTGACCTGTTTCATTTCGCCGGTAAAACAAAAAAGTTTGCATACAAAAAAATGCAAAGAAAAAGAAACAAAAACTAACCGATCGTTTTAATTATTTGACTTTTTTTTGCAATAAAGCTTCTGCCTCGTCTCCTTGAGGGAACATCGTGATGAAATTATCTGATCTCAAAATCAGCAGTCACGTATTTTCTTTTAGAAGAAGAGAAAAAAAGAAAATTAGACGGAGTAATGGAGCTTTAATTACCGGTTGTCGCGATGTCTAATGCCACACAAAAAAAGTGAGCAGACAAAGCGAAAAAAATTTAAATATTGAATGCAAGCGGAATCAAGGACAGATCGATGGTTCACAATGTGGAAATGAAAAGGCGCCGATCTCGTACACGGAAACAGGCGAAAAAAAAGATAAAGATCGAGAAACGAGAAAAGTTAGGTGGGTGGAGAGAAAGGTTCGGGCATGATCCTGTGGAGCACCGCTAATGGCTGCATTTATAAACGTCTCCATCGGAACACTCGGAATCGAGGAATTTGGAATTCAAGCTCAATTTTATAAATGTTGACCATTTGTCAACTGCTGTCATTCGTTTTTGTGTGTCCCGATAACTTCTTCTCGAATTTTTTATTCAACTAAATTGAAATCTAAGGGCCGAAAACATAACTCTTTCACAGTATATCTTTTTCACCCCATGGACAGAAATATATTTACAAAATATATTTTCCGTATATTATCTTAATTCAAAATATATTCTACATATAAATCATTTAGAAATTATTTAAAAAGCGGCAATACGTTATTTATACAAAATGTGAAACAAATAAATTTTATCAAAATAATATTTTATATTTATATGAAAACTAAGTTTCAAAATATATTTTACGAATATTGTCTATATTTAACATACATTCGACATATAAATCATTAATAAATTATTTGTAAGGCTCCAATAAGTTTTATTTATATAAAATATGATACAAATATGAATTTTAATTAATAAAAAATATATTATATTTATATGAAATATATAAAATTCATATATATTTACTCATATATTTTTATTCTTGCAAGTGAACAAAAAGAAATATTATATTAAAAAAAGTTGAAACTGTAAGTTCGAAACTCTTAATATGCAAAACAACACGATTGAAACATCAAATGAATGTTCATTTAACTTTTTAAACAAAAATTTTTACATAATACCAAAGAACTTTGCGCATTATTATGATAAATCTTTTCTGATTTACATAATACTATGATGATTACAAAGGTTATTACAACCCAGGCCTCGAAATGAACTTTTCATAAGGTTCAAGTTCTTTAAAATCTTTTGATTCTATCGTATCAAAATTATCCTTATCCATTGAATAATTTGCAACATTTTTAAAATTAATAATTTATATGCAATTTTAGGTACAAATAGGAAGCAAGTTGGAAGAAAAAGAACAGATTACAGGGAGTGAGTTATGGATGGCGTATTGTTTAACGACATGACAAATTGCGATACATTTTCAACATGAGCTTAACTCGTGAGCCTTTATGATTGCAGCTGAAGTGGATTGAAGTTTAGTGATCCAATAGTATTCAGAGACAATGCTCATAAAAAGGTATTTGGAAGCAGCAAAAGAATGAAAAAAAAGTCTCAAATGAGCCGGATGTATCAAGTGACTGTTTGAAAAGGCGCAATACAAAAAATGTTGATGCTTACTTGAAATACAATATTCTTAATACTTCATATTCTTCAATACTTTATTCATATCAAGCAGAAAAAACGTACCGTTTGTTAAATATTCTGACAAAAAATGCTTGTTAACTTATGACTAAGAAATCATTTCACTTTTGCCATTTTTCATCCAAATATTTCATTCTGGCATCGGTTTTATGAAAGGAAATATTCCTTTTCTCCATTTATAATATTCCACTTTTTTTTCTCTGCTAATTTCTTTCTAATTATTACAATTTTGTTATTTCTTATTACAACACGTGGACTTCAATAATAACTTTATGATGTAATTCTTTTTTTTTTATACTTTTTGAGTTTTCGTTTTTATTTTCTGATACTACAGATTCATATTATTCAAATTTTTTGTGCCTCACTAATATCTTTTTAATTATTACTATTTCTTAATTTTTTTATTACAATCTGTACTTAAATTATAACTTTTTGATATAAATCTTTCGGTATGCTTTTTGAGTCTGAGTTTTTATTTTCTAAGGATTTTCTTAGTGCGAAAATATGAGACCAACTGTCATAAATTAAAAAGTTTCTTCAAAATTCACCGGATAAAATGGATTGGAAAAAATGGGGCAGAATGCATTGGTTTACTTGGCCGAGTGAATATCATTGGACTGCGACGAGCAAGTGATTGCACCCGAATTTGCTGCCATCCATTATACATTTACATAAAATCAATTCACGTTCTTGTCCACTACACGTGTCAAATCGAAAACACCATGATTACGTATCTTTTGCTGCGTTCACATGAACGGGTCTGTTTGTTCACTGTGGTCTGAAATTATCATCTTGCTGGGATAAGCGATTTAAATTCAAATAACTGTTATTCAGTTTGTCCCTTTAACCTTATTATTATCTAGTGTTCAAGTTTTTGTTATACAATTCAAAATGTGATATTCAATATGGGAATTGACTAGAAAATGCATGTTCATTTTCGTGTAAAACATACAAAATACTTTCAAATCTAGAAACGTATAAAGCTCTAATGTTAAACTATTCAATTGCTTTTGCAATTTATAGGGTACGCTTGAAAATGTAAGTCAATGATTGATGTTTTCCACTTGAACCTTTTTTCATCGATTGCCATAACATTGGAAGAAAGTTTTATGGTTTTGCGCTTCCGACATTCAATTTTATTCTCAGAGATCGAAAATTTATCAACTTAAAAGGATTTTTGTCAAACGTATAGTTATGCCTGACATCAGTTTTCTGACATGAAAGCAAAATTGAATGCGATTAAGTTGATACTTGATTTCTTTATTTTAGATTATTATTGAAAATTATAAACTCAATTACAAACCACACGGACAAAAATATATTTCAGAATATATTTGACGTATTATTTTCTATATAAGTCATTTATAATTTTTTTATAGAGCGTCAATAAATTATATCAATAAAATAGTCCGAAGAAATATTTTATAAATACATTTTAGATAATTATATTTATATAAAAAAATATATAATTACATATATTACACAAATTGCAATATATTTACATGTATAGTTTTGTCCCTAGAGGAAGATCTTGCTGCAAATTGAGAAAATTGAAAGATTTTAGGAATTCAGAAACGAATCTGACAAATTACAAATTACAATATTTTGTCAAGTTGAGAATCAAAGTAAGAGGAGATCATTTTTCAATATTGCGAGAAACGAAAGTAGAAAACATTAACCAAGTGAAAATCAAATACGTGATTTGATTTTTAATCAAGTTGCAGGCACAGACATAAAACTAGTAATGACATATAGTTATCTTAAACTGGCATTTAATCTCTTTTCCGGCGATATAAAAGAAGTAGTTGGTCGGAGACGAATACCACGTTTATCGATCTCGATAATAGTCGCGACGATTCAACATCCTTCTTTTAAATTAACTCGTGTCGTGTCCCGAATTTTTTGCCTCTTCACTAACTTTACTTTCTTACTTCTCCTGTGTATTATTAGTGGTAAAAAATCTGTGTTTGCGTGCCCACACGGACAAAAATATATTTTAAAATATATTTTACGTATATTTTTATATTTAATATATATTCGTATGCATAATATTTACGTGATTTATAAATCATTTATAAAGCGACAATAAGTTGTATAAATTAAATATAAAATTAATATAAATTTTATCGAAAATATATATTTTACTTATACGAAAAATGTAAATTCCATATATATTTGTACATATATTTTCGTCCATGTGGGTGACTATAATTCCCTTACGTCTTTTCATTGACTTTTCCAACCATTGATGCAAAATAATCTACAAAACAGAACGAATGAATTTGAAAGTCATTCATTGTTTTCTGCTTGGAATAACAGCCATCAAATGATTCGATCAATTTTTATATAAAATTTTCTATACCATTATGTAAAAACTAAATTTGCGTGAAGTGAAAAATTCAAACGAAAATGAAAGTTAATGGTCTTACGGATAAATTGCTTTATGCTTCATGACAACGTTTATAGGCGGTGTGAATTATTGGATGTAGGAGGGTGTCGTGTGTAGCATAGAAAAATACGTGTAAATCTCAAATTTTTTCTTTATGAAAAAAATTGAAATTAACATCATTATACAGTGTTATAAAATGACATGCTGTGAGAAAAAAAAATATTTTCACGATGGTATCGATTTTATCTAGTAATTGGCAGAATGAATGTGTGATGACAGTAATTGATGTAGATAATCAGGGAATGATTGCAATGATCGAATCATCAGATAAAATTAAAATTATGTTGTGGAATTAAATTGAGAAGATTTTACAATGAAAGATTCAACATACTGATTTCAGTTCGGATAAAATCATTCAGTGTCAAAAAGTTTTTTTGTAATGCCATGTGGTTTGTTGCAATAAACAATTTTTTTTAATATTTAACTATGAAAAAGTGTTTATATACTTTTAAATATATAAATACCGTTGAGAAAATGAAATTTTGTTGCTTGATTTTTTTAAATTACATTTTATACGGTCCGATTTTTTAAAACCTAACTTATTGCTTTATAAAAAATTTATCAATTGCTAATGATAATTTTTCAAAGCCAAACATATGTTTGTATGTATTTTTCGATTTATCAGGGAATTTAAAATCTCCATTTTCGAATATTTCAAAACATCCAATAAAGTCGATATTTAAAATGTGTATTTACGAGTGTTCATTAAGATTTTTTTTTAAATAATAAAAGTCCCACATGTGTAGTTGAGGATTAATAATCATACAAGTACAAAACCAAATGAATGAATCGATAAAACATGGTAAAATTTGCATTCGAAATTTAATTCGACTGTATGGCTTTTCATGCGATAAACAAAACCGAATCGTACATTGGCACATGTCATTGGGTGCTGCAAAACAATATTGAATCGTGTGAAAAATAATGAAAGCTTTTTATTCGCGCTGCATCAGTCATATTTTTTTACTTACGAGTGTAAATCATTGCAAAAATCATCGAAATATGTCAGAAACGTGAATTAACGTTTTGCAGAGGAACATAAATTTATTTGATATTGTCAAAACCAGCATTGATGCGGATTATCCGAAAATGCAAAATATTTCAATAATTTCTGTACTGACGTACGTGCTCTGATAGAGTTCAATGTTTGATAAGCTTTAATAAGCAAGAATTGGAAATATTAGCCAATCTTATAATTGATGAAGTGAAAATCGTCGGGTTATTTCCATGATGGAACGTGAATACAAAAAGAGCGGAGAAATTAGCAAACTCATATTTAATGCAAACAAGCCAACAAAAAGTGGTTACAAAAACTATAGACAATTTTCTCATCGTTGGTACATTTTGAAGGCGCTCACTGTAAAAACATTATACCTTAAATTAAGACACTTTTTCTAGTTATTTTAAGACGTTTTTAAAAGACTTATTAAATAACATATTGAATTAAACCATTAGTGTCTTAACTTGAGACGTTGAGTGTCTTAAATATTAACATTTTTAAGACATTTTTAACAATTTACGATACTTTTTTGTGTGTCTAAATAGAAAATTTTTGTAGTGCTCTAATAGTAATGTAATTTTGCCTCTCACTTTTTGTTACGAACACGAAGAAAAAAGTAATAATTTGTATCCCAATTTGTTAATTTTTTTATTTTTACTTAACAGTTTTATAATTTTTGAACCATTTTCAAATAATTCATCTTAAATGTTTGGTCATTATTATAAAATAGTTTTTTAAAATGTAACAAAAAAATGGATAATTTGTTTTCAAAATAATTTCTGTCCCTCACTTATAAAACAGTTTAGTAAAAATTATATACCATCTTATATTTGAAGTATCTAATTTTTTGCTGCTGAAAATATATTTTATATATATTTTGACATATATTTAACCGTATATTTCTAGTAATACAATGTTCAAATGTATAAAAAATATATCTTCAATTATATTCTCAAATGTAGAATAAATATATGTTCGAAAGAATTGTCGTTATCAACTTCAAAAATATATATTACATATATAACTTTTTGCCGCAAATATATTTACTATATTTCGACATATATTTTTGTGTATACATGTTGGTATATATTCTTTCCCGTGAGGGCAGTTCTGGTAAAAATTATTAACCTTTTCTCTCCATGTGCATTAGATTATATTTATATTATAATATAATATCTTGCTATAATACATTACTTGTGAAAAATATTTGCAATAAATGCATTCCAAGATTAAAGTTTAAATATGGCTGACACGATTGAACAAGACAGAATTTATTGTCTATTTTACAAAGCTTTACTCGTTGATTTGGTTTAGCGAAATTCAAGCATTCATTTGACCAGACAGTAGGAGTTTGTCGATGAACCACTTCGTGTGCATTAATCTGCAAGTGTCTACTATACACACTGCGAGCTCGACCCTTTTCGAGTTTGGTTCACTGCAGTTGATAATAGACTAACTTTTCGAATATGAAGTGACGTGCATGCGTGCGCTTTACAATCACCAATGGCCCGCTTTTTATTGTCGCCGATCACTATAATCACCCTCGTTCATGTCAACTATATCGATCGTTTAAACTGGAATTAAACTGTTCAAAATACAACAACTCAGCCAAACGGCTCGACGGAAAAAAGCAACTTGCTTTGACATTGAAAAACTTTTCAAACACACAGAAAGTCACTTACTTTGATGTATAGCTCGATTCCAAGATCCTCTACGTGAAGAAAAAAAAACAAATTATTTTTTGTTTCGACATTCGGTCATGCCAGAGTCAAAATTTTGAGCCTCGAATTTGAAAGACTGAAAAGAAATTGAAGGAAAGCTAAGAGAAGAGGTTGAAGAATGATGGAATGTTTGAAATAACTTGAAATTTTTGAGCCACTATTTAAAATTTTTTGAAATTATAAAACAAAATCATATCAGACGATTATTTGATCACATTGTCTAAAATAAATCGTAAAGAATATAAAAAAAACGGTTGGCTCAAAAAATTGAGTTGAAAAAAGTTTTGTACGTTTCAGCGAACTTAAAAGCAGACTAAATAGAGATTGAAGAATTTGAAAAGAGGTTGAAAAGAGAAAGAAAGAAAGAGGTCAACAGAGAATAATGAAAAGTGTTTGATCGAATTGAAAAGTATTTGTTAAGAGGTTGAAGGAAAATATGACAACATTTTGGCAAATGATATATGGTGGTTGAAAAAAAATAAAAAATAAAAAATGTGTTAATGAGAAGGGTCGAATAGAGAGAATGAAAGGTTGGAAAAAATGTAAAAGAGACAAAAGGAAGGTCCAAAATTTTAACTCGGGTGGTAAAGTAATATGAAACGAATAGAACACACATATCTATTGGCAACGTAGTAATTTGTTCAACACATCAGGCAACACCTGCGACGGGTATTTCGCGCTAACAGAAACGTCCTGATTTTTTGATATTATTACAGTAGCCGAGCTGCTCACGGAGCGTCTAAATCCGTACGCGACGATGATAAAAAGACGAGTACTTATAAGATTCGATCAGCTTTTCCGCTACAGCATCTGAACCTTGCAGAAAATTCGTGACGTATTTATGCAGATGCAAACGAACCGAAAGCACTCAATTGCAGAGAGTGCGAATAATTGCACGCCTCGCTGGATGGAACAATGAAGTCACAATATAATTTGCGATCAAAGATTTTCATCGAGTGCTGTAATTAGGTGCTGGTCGACTTACATATATCAATTCACCTTGCGATTTCTTTCAAATTCCTACCTACTTATTTTGCAAAGGGTACATTTACCGTGCTAGCTAACTGTAATGCCTTACGTATGAGCATACTTCATACTTCAGGAAAAAACCAATTACAAGAAATTCATTTTTCATTCGATAATTGATTGACGGTAATGTACATTCAATAAAGCTCCATTTACTTGAGGTTCAAATTAGCATTTGTAATTGAAACAAACAATGGCGCGTATAGCAAATCAATGGGTAATCAATGGATGACCAATATTGAACCAAAGACTAATCTTTCAAAGAGAAAAAGTATACGTTCGTTCTGTTTTAATGCTAATGTTCATTGCCATTTTTTAATTGCTAACCCTCAACTTACTATATACATCTATAACAAAATCAGACCGTTTTTTTAACCAACATTTTTTCAAACTTAATATAGAATGGATTTTTTTGGCTATCTGCGAAAAAAGTTTCAAATCTTTCATAATAGTTTTCCAATAAAAAAAGGATTTGTGCATACCGACCGTATACTAAAACATAAAAAAACGTTATAAAAACTCCGAATTAAAAATCATGTTTTTCGAAATAAATTTTTCCGGTTCACCGTTTATCATATCATCAAATACTCCGATAAATGTTTTTTAATCATTTTCATCGAAGTTATGCAGTTAAAAAAAAACAAGTTGATAATCCTTCTATTTTCATTCATATTATTCTGGACAACTTTTATAATTAGTCTTTTTGTTTATTTTTCAAGTTATGTGTATTAATAAATAACCCATAATGTGTACGTGTAAATATATTTTAATTTTATATTTTTCATAGTAATGAAATATATTTTTTCGATATATAATTTATATGACTTATTGCCGCTTTATGAATAATTTATAAATGATTTATATGTAGAATATATACGAATATATTTTGCAATATATAACATCATAATTTAAATTCAAGCTTGTTAGACAGATGTGGTCACTTTTGTTATATGTTGTCAATAATTGGTCACCTGTTTAATTAATAATTTTCCTATTATTACATAATTATTACGTTAATAATTATAGTGGCTCAGTAATTAAGGTTTACTTCAACTAAGGGTTCTATAAATATAAAATTTTTCAACAATTTGATTTAACAATTATAACTTTGCCTGTCTATTTCAAGTTGATTTTCAATTAATTATAAACCTGTTTAAATATTTATTTTTATTTTTTATTCATAAATAAATAATTTTATTTTATTATATTTATATAAAAAGTAATCTAAAATGTTAAAATACAAAATGCGTGTTTGAATATCAAATATTAATTAGTTATATTTTCTTTAACATTTTCATTTTTTATTTACATTTTCTGAAAGAAATTTTTTCACATTGACATTTGAAATGAAAGGTAATTAAATAATGATAATTATCTTTTTTTCACATGAAACGTTTTTAATGAAAAATAATTATTTATACTCAACCTATTTTCATTTCGTACATTTTCTAGAAAAGTTTGGAGTTAAAAAAGTTTTGTTTGTTTGATTTAATTAAAAAATGCGGAAAACATTTTGAATAATAATATTTTTTCATATAAATACATAAATTTTAAGGGTGTAAGGGTGTAAATATATATATATCGATTAAAGCAGCGTTTCCTATTCGCTTGGCAAATAATTCGTATTATCCTAAATACATCGAGTCACGCGTTATTTAACTTTTGATGCGATTTCGAAATCGGCATATCGATTATATCTAATAACACGTCCGATCGCACTTCCGTCTGGCAATTCTTCGATGGGAAGGGCAAGACCTTTAAACAATCGTCAGGGTTTCGATGAATTATCGCGATGGTATTTAGTTACTAAAACGAAGCGAAGTTCGCGGTAATCAAATTGAGCGTACATAATGTACGCTCGCTGTAATGAAGCTCTTTTCGCGAAAATTATATGTTGCAGAATAAATATGTTTGCAACAAATCGCAATGATTTGTCTGAAAAATTGTATGATACGTTGATGTACGATAATTTGTCGAGATAATCAGGGGTTTTCCTCATAAGCCAAATAATTTTATGAAAATACAACCGAACGGTTTTTCCATCACTGTTTTTTTTCCTGGTACTCTCGTGTTCGTTTTTTTTTTGTTTGTTTTTCTGCCACACTATATACTTTCAAATGAATTTAATCTAATCGAACAGTTTGCCGTTTATCTCTGCCGGAGTTTTTCCGCGAAAACGAAAGGCAAATGTACCAATCTGTGTCAAAGAGAGATCCAATTAAAGTTGTTACAGAAGTATTTTTAATTGTGACGACAATTTCATTTCTATCGGTTTCTTGTTAATTTTCGTTTTTTTTTTTCTTGACAAATTTTCACATTGGTCTTTTCATTATCTTGCTGATTTAAAATGTTGATTTATAAGCGCGAGAGGTGATTTTATTTATGATTGCACCTAGCATTATCCTATTACACGCGGATCACTGATAACATATATCGAGAAAACAAAATCTCAAGTTGATTTGAATTTTGCACTATTCATAATTCCATATCAACTATATGTAGAACTCTCGATTAATATAATTGTGTCACACTGACACAATTGAACGAACCATTGGTTACTCCATCTGATAACATAATGTAACAAAAACCGTCATACGGGTACTATAAATTGACTAATTATTAAAAAAGCATACTCGGTTCAACCCAACTCGATTTGTATGCCAAATGAATAAATTTGTTCGAATGTGCTACACGTTTATGAAAGAATGTGATCGGTTTATTAGCGTGGTTATCAATCAGTTAAGTAATAAGGACAAATTAAAATATACTGCTTGTAAAGTCGTCCGAACATTTTTATTCTTACGGCGAGAAACAATAAAATTAAATGAAAATTTGATGGGAATGAAAATTTACAGACATGGATAGGATTCGATTCGGAGGAAAATGATTGTATTATCTGTACGAATAGAATTCTAGATCGATGTTGCGTTCTCAATTCATCTTCAATATATATGGTCTCATAAATTGCTATTGCTTGCATTCCATCAGATTCTTATTTAACTAACGACATCATTTAACATCACTTTTAATTAACCCTTTGAAATGTTTTCCAATGACCTTATAATATCAAATATGATTACAAGATAAACTAATTCTACATAATGATTTTCACATTGCACTCGATGAATTGTATCATGCAACTGGAACGGTCGTTTAGATAGAGATAATATAGACACAGGTTTCAGATTTTTTTCCCCATTGATTGACACAATTGTTAAAAATGTATGTAACGGTATGCAAATTAAAAAAACTTTACTGTATTTATCAATTAAATATAGCATAGTTGATTGGTAAAAATTTGTTGTTCGATGCAATGAATTTTCATGTTTTCATTTGTTGATATCTGATATTTTTAATTCTTTCTCCTGATTAAAAAGTATCTGCATGGTAATGGTGAATCATAATTCTGCGTAAATGTCTGTGAAAGGGTTCTAATGAAAACTGAATTTCGATAACTGAAATCCATCCGTGGAACTTTTATTCCAAACAAAACCATAGCGATATTGAAATTTACGTTCATAGATTTAATAGAAATTACACAGTATTTGTAAGTAAAAACCCCCACGTATGTGAAGTACCCGAAATATTATAATTGATATTTTGTTAATTTACAGATCGTTCTCGTTGTTTGTAATTTTTTTTGTGGTGGAGAGTTTTTAATATTCATCGGTAAATTAAAAAATCGAAGAAACACTTGAAATCAATTACAGAAGTTGAATTAGAAAAAAAAAAAAATGATTGAAACCTTTTTCTATTAGACGTCTTTGAAAATTGAATATTCTTACCCCACTTGACCTAATTGTTTGCTTTCTGCGTATCATAACTATGACGTTGTTAAACATTAGTCATTTCGATCAAAGTTGCTAGAAATTGTATAGACGATGTTCGTTGTCGTAAGAAAGTTGGATAAATTCAATGGTGTGTGACTTCAAAGAAAGAATTATGTAACTTTGTCGGACCCATATTGAAATCGAGCGTTACATTTATGCTCGCGTTCACATGTAAGGGACACATCGAGAAACTACACTGGGTCAACATTTTTTTTAAAATTATGGTAACTAGATTTGATGAGGCACGCCCGATCGACCCTCTGCTATGGAATTTTTCGAAATTTCGTTCCTTTTGATATCATTGAAGTGTAATAGCCGTGTCCGCCCAGAATAGATTGTACACCCACCCTGATAATCAAAGCGTTATAAAACTCAAACTCAACTTCTCCATGAATTAAGCCACTTTAAATTTTCCTCATTTTGTTTAAACTTCAAAAATAATAAATTGTTCATTGTTGATGATTTTATAAATGTTTATTATCTATTTCCAAGTAAAAAAGATTATATATTGTCCATACATGAAATATATATTAACATTATATAGTCCATATATGAAAAATATTCGAAATAAGTGAATAATAATAATAAAATATAAAAATCTAAATCTAATAATCAAAACAATAAATTATAAAAATAAATGATTAATTTGTAATAATAATAATAAAAATAAATGAAAATATATTATCAGTATATTAACAATCTATTATCTATATAACATATAATTATCATTATATGAACGATATATGATTTGCTGAAAATAATATATTTTCAATCTACATATTCCATCATTTTTACTAGAATTCTAATTGTACGTTTTTCCAAAATGCTTATTATTTTCAAATTTACTTAAACGTCGGTAAAAAATATATATATATATATACGATACTCTGTTACTGATTTGTACACATTTTGTTTAGAAATTAAAGGAAGTAGTAATATGACATAATGATTGATAAATAAGTGAATAAATCATTCGAGTTTAGGGCAACGAAATTCGACTGGTTGAAAATGAATGGTGAATGCAAACGACACAAGACAGCGGCGGTGTGGCTCGGATATCTCATAATGCTCGTGTTACATATGTATCTTACATGGTGCGTGAGTGATAGTATTGTGTGATCATGATTTACGATCGTACATTACTCGAATCATCGATTCGTGTAATGAGGCAAAGTACTTGCTGGTAATGAGGTATTCGTTGTGCTCTCAACGGAGTGCCCACTCGAGAATCCATGCATGCGAAAGCCTTCACATTGTCTGCCGTAATTGCGGTGTGTTCAACATATAAAAGAACAAGTGTAACGCACACCTTTGACCGCTCGAGCGGCATACTGTGGATTGCCTTTGCGTAAACCTTTTAATTTACAAACCATAATCGACAGCCCATGCGGAAATGCCCAATTGAGAAGATTATTATTTATACCATTCCTTCAAACATCTTTCATCAATTTGCTATCATTTTTCACTTTTGGAAGCCCAATTAATAAATCCAACTGGTTTGTCACTGAGAAAATGATTGAACTATATTTTTTTAGTTCTAGCGTTTATAGTTAGTGGACCTGGAAATCTAGTAACAACTACTAAAATTCCAGTTATCATCCTACAGGGACAAAAATATAAGTATATATTTTAATTTTCTATTGTTCATGTAAATATAATTTTCGTATGAAACGTATATTTATTGTATATTTTATTCATATAATTTATCGTCACTTTATAAACAATTTATAAATGATTTATATGTAGAATATATTTGGATATATTTTAAATACAGAGAATATATGTAAAATATATTTTATCTTTTATATTTTTTATACCAATATAATATATATTTTTTCGATAAAATGTATATTTATTGTAAATTTTATTTATATAATTTATTGTCGCTTTGTGAATAAGTCATAAATGATATATATATAGAATATGTAATACCTTTTAAATGTAGAACACATACGTACAATATATTTGAAATATATTTTCGTTTGTCTTGGGAATTATATTCAGTTTGACTGTATATTCTCTAGTTCGTTTTTTATTGACTCAAAAGTTTTAGTTACATTGACAAAAATTTAGTGTAATAACTTGATCTGAATTTTTAAAAAAACTTGTTCAAATTTCTTACTGATTTGATATTGAGACTAATACGATACCATTAATATAACTCTATTTATTTGAATCAAATCAAATGAACTGCAAAATTTAATTTTCCCGCTAATTATCAGTTTGTTTTGTTGAACAATTATAATTCATGTTTAATATTATACTAAATTGCCAGGTTGACATCAATCAGTTCGACTAGAGTTGACTAAAAATAACAAACTCTTATTTCTATAGTAAAAAACACCAATTTTTTTGTCGGTGTGTCAATGAATTAATTATCAAGAGATGCAGCTCTTTTTTTGTCACTTCATTTTTTCCATCTCCCTGACTTTCTTTACACGAAACTTTTTTCCTTCCTTTTATTCATAATTAAATCTTTTTATCCCGCACACCCATGTTGAAATCACAGGAAAACTAAAAAATGTACTACATACACGCTATTTCATATCCAGGTCTTGACAAAATTATAAATGTTCGCAACGTTTATCAAGGTGGAATATCATGTGATTTAATCCATTAATTGAAATATTAAATGTAGCAAGTTGGCAACGACAGGTTGAGGAAAAGAAATGACGCCGCAGCTGACGTTTACATAAAGCAAACGTATTAGGGATCATTACACACGTGTCTCTTTTGAGCGTCAGTTTCATATAAATATAATCTGAGAAAGTCAAAGTCAAAGGTCTACTCACTGCAAGGTAATTGAAACGTGACGACCGTTAGAAAATGTCGGCAACTCCTTCTGATTCGCAACTCCTCTTCCACGTGACTTCTCACGGTATTCTTGTGCGAGTGAGGCTCATGGTCGTTTTGTCACCTCTGAACTCGGTGTCATCTTTCGTCATTCGGTCCCCTTTTCTTTTGACAGACCCAAGATTCAATATGTTCTCGAATTCTGTGTCGGCCTTTTTCGGCTCTGCCCTGTCAACAGTCAACGGCAACATTTCAAACTGCGAGCAAAACACGTGGATGTGTATACGAACAAAAATTGAATCTCCAATCTCGTTAGAATACTAGGGATTCGAATCTCAAAAAGTACATTCTGTTTTGCTTCGGTGCATAAAAATAAACATAAATATGTTACACAAAGAGCCGTGTATGAATCTGATAAAAATGATAACGAACACAAAGGATATGACAAAGGTAAACAAACAGCCCAATACTGCTATTCGGTGGTGCTATGTTTTAAATCACAAAAATTGCATTTCGCCAAACAAAATTACAAGTTTTCAATGACAAATGTGTACTTAACGTTGCGAACCGAGCAATTTATATAAACGCGTTTCGTTTTGTGATTCTCCACCGAATTAATCACTGACGATTCGAGCGAGAAAAATTTTTTCCCTCGTATCAAAATATTTTTCTATACCAGCCGGTGCGCTTTCAAATCGCTAGTTTAACAAAACATGAAAATACAATTTCGTTTATCAATTAATTTTACATGTTTTCGTGTTTTATATTTTTTTCATTCGTTTTAGAACTACAACAGTGTTTCATTTACTTTTGTTATTTTTTTCCATTTTTTAAAACTTTTCCTCTGGTTTTAATACTCCTTCATAACTCAGCTTGTACGTTTGTTTGTGTTTTTTTGTTTAAATGAAAAAACACTCTGTTATCAATATTAGACTAGTTTGTATCCGAAAATAAAACTTTCGTTCATTCGCGGTTCGAAGTTTTTGATCGATCGCCTAATGCGAATATTATTCAATCGAAAAAAAGAACTGACAAATTGACGAAAAATTGAAAGATGAATTAATTGTTTTTAGTCTCATCAGTGGACGTTTTGGAACAGGGTCCGCGAAGAGACGTTTAATGAAAAATTTCAGTCTAGCTTATCTCAGATTCATGTGCACGTTCGTTGATGTGTATATATGAAATGAGAATGAATAAGAAGTCGGAGAGATTCGAGGTACAGATGATGAAAAATGAATGATCTGCGAAAGTAAAAGGCATTCTTGCAGTTGGCAGATACAAATGGGAATTTCATTTTCGTCTTCATTGTTCGGTTATTTATGATATCGTTTTGTTTCAGAGAAGACGGCACTGCCCAGCCGGTGTTCGGTACGCAGTTATTTTCGAGCTCGAATGTTAAGAGTAAAATTGAAAATCAATTCACAAAGTATCCACGAGATAAGCTTATCAAATTTAGCATGAATCTATTCTTGTTATAGGATATATATTTCACGTGGCCATGTGGCTTCTTGCCAAACATTTTCCACATGTCAAAAATGGCATACTTTCTTTTGTAATCGTCGTGCAAATTGTAATTGAACTCACACCTCAATTATAAAAGCCAAAATTGATATCTGATATTCGGACTTGACAATAGCCGATCGGTGAATAAACCAGGCGATATTATTAAAGGTAATTGGCAAGCTGATATTATTGCAAATGGATTGACGATATTATAACGATATCTCTCGGCGTGAATTCGAACTTGGAATTTGGAATTTCGCATTTTGAGACAATAAGGTACAATTTCCGTTTCACACAGAGCGCTAAAATTCGCGAGCCTCGACAGGAAGAAACTTTGCACTTCCGTTGCTAACTCGCCGGCGTAATACAACATTGCTTCTGTCAGTGCATCCACTCTGTTAGTAGTGAAATCCAATTTACAACAGACGATCGATGAAGACGAACGCGCGCTTTGAGCCCCGTGAAGCTTGACTGAATCCCCAACGTGATTTCGGATCGTGTCCCATGCCAAACCCCGCCAGCCCAAGATAGTTTTCCAAAGATAAATAATGAATCTCATATTTTCATTATGTCCCGCACCTTGAAACGTTCGTCAGCACTTTTCAACAGTCATTTGCACAGTTGTAATTGAGTTCATTGTTTATTCACCGATTCTGTCTCAAATTTTCCAACTCTTTCTTTTTTCCGTCAGAAAAATTTGCTTTTTCGTGATGTTATCATATTGGAAACCATATTAACCGAGCACACAAAATTTGTTTGAACGCCAGAGATTTTTTTTTATGAATATTTATCATTATGCGTGATGTTTTCGACAGGGAAAATCCCATTCAAATATTGATTAAGAATTGTCTTAAACAGACAAAATGACGTGACGTTCAATATGAATTTCGATGCAAATTTTCAGCTTATAAGAAAACCATGAAATTTCAACGATCTTCTCTTGTGGAAATTTGAAATTTGATTCAAGTTTTACAGATTGTAAAAAACTGACGAGTATATGGTTTTAGAAGTTTTGGAACGAATGAATCGTTATTTTGAAAAAAAAAAAAATTGTTGAATAAAAAATCAAGGGACGATTGTTTTACATTAATTCAACCGTGTTTTGAACTCAAAACCTCTATTTCCGTGACCGCGTTTAACTTAACTACGTTACTGCAAAATAAATATCCCTCCAACATTTGCATTTAAACTAGAAAATTTTCATTCCATTATCCCAACGACTCAAAACTTTTCTCGTGTGGTTTAATGATAAACGGACACTCAACGAAATTAAAATAACTGTAAGACGATCGGAATATGAAATTCGTAAACGAAAACGAACGTTAAACTGATAACTACTATACGAAACGTCGAAACGATTTTAAAATGTAAATGTCTTTAAATTGTAACATAAAATTATCATTAAAATATCTATTTAGTAGGCAAACGCGAAAAAGCATCTTATTGGCTGCTCGAAAATATGTTCGTCTATAATAATTTTGATGTAAAAAAACATCTCTTTTCTTGTTGAGTAACACTTCATATTTGATCTGTGAACAAATGACGTAACGATAAAAATTTATAACTCACGAATGATAAAATATTTGGAATGTCTACAAAACAAGCCAGTCACTTGTGCTCGCGGGTAATTAAATTAATTGCTGTAATAGTACACAATATAAGGTCTATTGATAGGGTAGGAAAACGTTGAGAAAGGAGAGCAAAAAACCGAATAACACGTGCTTTCAATTGGCACTGCACGCGAAAATTTCGAATTGCATTCGCGCGATACAGACCGTACATTCAATGCTCGCGAGATGTATCACTTTCTTCGACAAATTCGTGCAAAAATAAGCGCGCTTTATTCGAACGCGAAATAAAAAAGAAAAAAAATAATAATAATACGAGCGCGTTACTCCGGTCGCAAAATCTGCATGTGTGAAATATCCTGACTCGTGGTAATGCAATTGGCGTGGCAAATTCACTTGAAAGACGAAAAAAAAAGAAAAAATTGACGTGTCAGAGGGGAACGAAAAATTTTTGTTTCGTCAAATATGCAAAACTACGAGACTCGAAACAGTATAATGGGCTCGCACTACAAAGAACCGATTCGTACCAAAATATTCACTGTCACCAATTACCGTCGACACTGTTTTTTGCACTGCGACAAAACAAGCTCGTGACTTTTTTTGCGATACGATAACAAACGAGCGCGCAACTAGGAGGGCCAGATCTGTCACTGCATTGTAACGAGCATACATCCTCGCGATTTATAAACCGCTTACGTTCGTTCATCGTGGTCGAAGCTTCAGTCGCGCTGCCCTCCCCACCAGTCGCACTTTCCTGCCGTCTTAAATGTCTCGCGTCTTTGTGTCCTTTGCATGCTTTACTCTCTGAGCGTCCAACAATTCACGCACAGCGATCGGTATTTATTGATTTCGTGTCGCGATCATCCCATCCAACCGTTTGTCTTATTGTTGTTTACTTTTCATTATTTTCCTATCGGCAATATTTGTTTATAAGATTTAGAAAAAAAAATCGATCCTTTTTCTGGACATCCCTTCTGTTTATAAACATACACTTGGGGCGTTGAATTCAAATTCTTGTTCTTTAAGGTTTGTGGTGAAAAGAACAATTATCTTGAATAAAAGAAACCGTTGCTGAAATCAAGAGATAATTATCTCGTTGAAGGAATCTTATTTTTGCAGCACTCGATCATTTTAATGAGTTGAGTTCGATGATTTAATTTTCAAATTATCGAACCAAATAAAATGATGCCTGGTTATAAATGTTTGCGTTCGATTATATAAATAAATGAATTTATTATATAAACGTTTTATTTAAAGACCATCTAGCTATACAGATGCCAAAGTATACGTGGAATTTCGCCTTGAAGGCGCAGATAAAGCTTATTAAGTTTTCTTTTTTTTTTTTTTTCATTCGCAGTATATATTTGATACAATTTGTGTGTTGCGAACTTTTTTAATTGGGTCAGAGTTATTTTCATTCAATTATCTATGCAAAAATGTTTGTCGTTACCACAAAGTTAATAATTTTATGAATTCCAGTAAACTCTGGCAAGCGAAAGATAACGCAAACCTTTCGTATTTTATCAAATTCATTATAGCTTGGATTAATGTGATAAAAAATTGATTCAATATGCAAACCTGAATTAGGCAAATGGAAACAGGAAACTCAATTACAATATGATCAAATGGACTTTTTTTGTCATCAACTAATAAGTTTCCTGAGACGACCGCTCTCATAGTCGTTTCTATATCATTTCGGTGTCGCATAATGGTCAAAGCCACCAGGTGGTTATTTAGAAATTACTGCTGCCTGCGTGCACTAAACAGCCATCAGACGGCTGATCATTATTATTGACAACGAAAATTGATTCAAAATTACCGAGTTGAACTATGCCGTACACTTTGTACAAATAAGCAAAAGTGCAATTTTAACGAGAACCCTTCTTTCTCAAGATATTTCCAGCCTTCATTCATTTTCTTACGTGAAATACCACAATCAAGAGGCCGGATATTATAGTCGACAAAATGGTTTCTTATATGATACAAAACAGATTTTTTCTTCTTATCGCGATGCTGTAAATCAATAATCTTCAAGAATATTGATGCATGTTTTGTATCTTTGATTTATATGACACTGTTTTTATTAAAATTCATATAATGCTCGTGTAACGAAAGGATTAAATCATCGAATACAGGTCATTTGAAGCCGTTCGACAGACTCGTGGCAATCGTCGGCAGTATTCTAACACTACGTAATATAATTAACAAGATTCATATGAGTCCGGTTTGTCACTGACGCAGTTCATTATATTAGAAAATGATTCACTTTTCGAACGTTGCGATCCTATTTGTTATTCACTCGACTTACAAAAACGTACAACTCGATTCTTTTGGTTCTTATATATGTCTTCCTAAACAAGGTTTTTCAAATAAATAAAACATGCAGAAAAAATTGTTTTAATTTATTTATTATTAAAAATAAAATTTTTGGAAGCTGAACTCTGTTTACAAGTGGAGTTTTTGTTTTCAACATTTCCTCATCACAATTATAGTCACCTAATCATTCATCGATTAATTTTATACAATTAAGATATTTGGCGAAACAGAAATATATTAGATTCAGTTTAGTGGTAGTTTTATATTTGATTTGGAAACGATTCTTTTCGATCAAATTTATGTACCAGCAAAAAGAATATGTCATATTTATAAAGACACATATAAAGGAAAATTATTATCAGACTGTGTAATAAATTTGAGACAAAACCTCACTTTGTTGAATTTTTTTCGTTTTTATTTTTTACAGAAATTTATGAAAATTACAGTGTCAATTATTATTAAATTTGATTTTAAATTATTTCAAAAAATGTTCTCATATTTTAATAGATATTTTTATTTTGAAATTTGTTGGCTTCTGTCAATTTTTTTTTTTTTTTAAGTTAATCATTTTAATTTGCAGAAACTACAATGTCAATCATCAAATTTGTTTTCAAATTATTTCTGCAAATTTTATAATATTTGAATAGAAACTTGAACTTCTCATTTAAAAACTTGTTGATTTCTTTTAAAATTTTAATTTAACAATTTTGTCAGTGTTTGGTCATGAACTCAGACTCTTCAAATAGGCTATACGTTGAGGGTAAGCTGAATAAACGCTTTAATAAGTTGCACAGAACTTATTCCGTACTATGCGATCCATAAGGTTTCTTTCGCGTCACTGGGAGATGCGAAAATTCTTATGAGCAATGTGGATACATTGATGATTACTGTTAAACATAATCGTTTGACTTTTCAAAAAGCGAAAAAATTGTAATAAATAAAAACAGAACAGGGAAACGAATTTATGGTTTATCGTGTTTTTTCAATAATTTATAACTTGTTCATTAATAGAATTTTAATCAACAGAAAACAGATTGACGATTTCTATTGGGTTGCAATTTTTGTTATTTTTCATTGTGCAGTTTAATAACAATTAATTAATTTTGTTTTATCGAACATTTTCTCTAAGTAGGCACATTGTATTTAAACAGTATAAAGAACGCAGACTGAAAATTGAACAAAAATAACACAAATCAATTTATAAATCTTAACGACATTCATATTTCTAAACGTTCAAATGAATGATAGTGTTTGAATTTCATCTGAAATTTCCATGTGCGCATTAATTTACATGAATGATTATAGAAAAGTTGACGTGGATAAAAAGAAAACAGAATTTATGAGTATAAATGTAGAATACGTTGAATTATTCGCATTTTATGTGAATAATGAAATTAGGTGATTTTAAGAAATTAGTCAAATCACTGAAAGTAACATACAGTTTCATATTAAATAATGAAAAATCTATTTATTATTATTTGTAAAATTAATATTTTTATTTTCAAATTCATATTTTGACTTACGCTCGTCTAAACACGAATAAAATCAAAATTTTTGCAAAATTAAAATAGTTTACGAATCATAAATTAATTCCATCAAAAAGAAATTACAAGTCTGAATTTCTTGGCAATGTATATTTGTGTTTACATGGAGAATTTCCGACGAAAACAAAAAAGACCAAAGATGTTAGATTTGATCATACAAAAAATAACATCTAATTTATATTCTCATTTACTTTTTTTATAGTACCTTGTTATCTTTTTTACTTCAACGTAAAGTAAAGTAGTAAGAGAACAAGCAAAAGTAAAAGAACAAGTAAACATGCACTGCACTTACCAATTACAATAATACGTATTCACTTTCGAAAATTTAATCAGCATAACAATTTTTTTTGCTTCAATGTTTGATATTTTGTTATAATTAATTTGTCAGTACAAAACGCTGTTTAAAACTTGTAATACAGTAGAATACAGCAGTGAATAAGATAAATTCATGTAACCATTAGTTGCATGTATGTATTCTGATGTGTGTAATAAAGTTTTCCGAGAGAATGTTTGTTGTTCTCTCTATGTGAAGATCCTAAAGCAAACGTTCTTATGGCTTTATCAATGTGCTGTGTCGTCCACGTACAAAATTTAAACGGATTTTCGAATTAACTGTCATCGCCGAAACGCAAAAGAATGCGACTCGTCGTATACGCCTGAGACAGCAAAAATATACTTTTTTTTCATAATAAAAAAGTAGACTACAGAAAGCTTGCATTTCCTTATTGCAGCTGCGACATTACTTCTTATCTCAGCAAAGACCCAAAATATAAGGCCAGCTAATCCTGTGCAAATTGTACAAGACTCCATGAATATTGGCTCGTCAGTTACCCGGCAGAGAATTACTGTCACATCTGACTATTATACCCAGTGGCGGATTTACCAGGAAGCAAAGGAAGCAATTGCTTGGGGCCCCGCTTCAACAGGGGCCCCAAAAAATTGAACAATATTATAAAAATATGTTTAAACTAGAAAAAAAATAAAAAAGAAAACAATATGAAAGTCATGTATAATACAATTTGAAATTTTACAATAATAATTTAAAATTGTTCAAAAATTGTATTTCGCGCGTATTCGATAAGTAGTTGGCGTTTCAGTCAGTCGAGTTTGTATCTTTGTCTGAACAAGCCGAAATTCTGCAAGCATCATTGTTGCTTACACACAAAGTAATAGGTAATTATCTGGCATCTCAAATTTCAATAAAAAACATAAGAAGAAAGTCAATTTAAATACAAGTTAACACAAGGTAATTCAAGCGTAATTAAATTAATTAAAAATGAGAATTTTTCATTGTTATCACATAACCTTTAATGATGTAAAAATCTTTAACTAAGTATTCATGGGATGAATGTTTTTTCAGACTTGCTAGTACAGGGAAAAATCATTCAGCTTCAAATAATTTCACTGACTAAATAGATAGTCGATTTTTTATTCGTTTAGAGAAATCGTAGGTGAGGTAATTTCAAATTGAATATTACCTTCGGAAATAAAACCTAAAAAAATACAATATGATTTTTGTTTGTTTTCTTTCTTATTTAGATATCTATTGATCAGAAACATGAAGAGATCATATGAGAGTGGTTACCAAAAAAGAAAAAAAAAATTCCTAACTGAAGAATCGATCAAAAAGATCCCGAAAATCACCTCGTTTTTTAAAAATGAACCTGAATCTTCGTCTTCGGATGAAAATCAGTCCGTCGAGTCAGTTGAAGAAACTGTTCCAAGCACTAGCGCAAATTCACGTGATGTGAGTGAGCCAGTCACAAGATTAGCTGACAATAGCTCGAATCAAATTTTGGATGCTTCGGCAGAAGTCGAGACACATGCACGCGATCTTCCGAACCGCCGTGATGACGCTGGTCTATGGTGTAATCTGTCAGAGAATGACATTGATTATTGGATTCGTAAAGGCCCAAAGGATTGTCAGCATTCCAGCGGGCCATTCGATAGCTCGAGAAGAGTTTTCAATGAGACGGCGAGGCACTGTACAGCGAATATTTTCCATGGGATAAAAATGAACGGGGAAAAATATTCGAGAGATTGGTTGCTTTACTCCCCACACACAGGCAATGTTTATTGTTTTGTTTGCTTATTGTTGTGTCCAGGGACCACTCGTTTCAGTTGTAACGGATTTTCAGATTGGCGAAATGTCATCGACGTACAAGGCCATGAAAACAATCAAAAACATCGAGATGCTCAATTGACATTTTTAGTTAGACAACGACAGATCAATGTTTCTTGTAACCTTACCAAACAAATCGACAGGGAGCGGGAATGCTGGATTCAAGTTCTTAGACGCGTTCTTGCGGTTATTCGAACGATAGCACAGCAAGGTATAGCTTTTAGAGGGACAAATGAGAAGTTCGGAGAACCGCATTGGGGCAATTTTATTAGTTTGTTAGAACTGGTAGCTCAATTTGATCCCTTTTTAAAGAGTCATATAGATAAGTATGGCAATTGCGGCAGTGGTAACACGTCGTATTTATCTAAAACAACTTGCGATGAATTGATCCGTCTGATGGCCGACAAAGTTCGAACGTCGATTTTTCGAGATGTAATTGATGCGGGGTACTTTAGGGTTTCGGTCGATTCCACGCCAGACATATCACATATTGATCAATTAACTGTCATCGTACGTTATGTGTGTTCTAAAATTGGTGCACCTGTAGAAAGGTTTTTGACATTTCTTGAGATAGAGAATCATACCGGAAGGTACTTGGCGAAAACTACGTTGGACTATTTAGAGAACGGCGGGCTCGATTTTCATTTGTGCAGAGGACAGTCGTACGACAATGCGTCTAATATGTCCGGTGTATATAACGGCATGCAGCAAGCTCTTTTAGAAGAAAACCCTTTTGCGTTTTTTGTACCGTGCTCCACGCACTCGTTGAATTTAGTTGGGCAAGCATCCGTTGCGTCGTGTTTAGAAGCGGTAAATTTTTTTGGCATAATTCAAGCCATTTATGTGTTCTTCGTAGCATCGACAAGACGATGGGCTTTGCTCGAGAAATGTTTAGGTCCAAGTGCTGTTACCCTTAAAAATTTATTATCAACTCGTTGGAGTGCGCACTCACAGGCAGTATCTGCCGTTTCGTCGAATTATGATAAAATAGCGGATACTTTGCAAGAGATTGCAAATGATCGTACAGTCGACGGGGACGCGCGAAACCAAGCATCAAGTTTAGTAAAAGCATGGAAACGCTTGAATTTGTTTTTATGATGATTTTTTGGGAAAAAGTCCTACACGAATTTCAAAAAGTATCCGCTACTTTACAAAATCCTTCGATTTCACTTGAAACCTGCGCAAACTTGTACACCGTTTTGATGTCTTTCGTGCAAAATTTGCGTAACGATTTTTATGTGATTGAAGCAAAAGCAAAAGCTCTTGTTCCTGGATCTGACTATAAGTCAAGCACGCAAAGAACGCGCCGAAGAAGGAACCAATGTAACGACGGGCCTGCTTCTGATGCTCTTGAAAATTTGTCACCCAGTGATTCGTTTCGGATAAAATCATTTCTTGTGATGATCGATTGTTTGTCAACCAACTTAAATCAACGCGCTACAGCGTACACAAATATCGCGAGTAAATTTTCTTTCCTCGTCAATTTGAATGCGTCGAATGATGAGATTACAAAAAGTGTCGAAAAACTGATCGAAGATTATCCGAATGATGTTAATATGAACATTGTGACTGAGATTGAAAATTTTCACGTTTATGTAAAACAGGTGTACGGTAACGAGCCGCGCAAAACATTCGTTGATTTGTACAAAATACTTTTCAATGACGAATTGTTTTCGGCATTTCCAAATGTCGAATGTCTCATTAGACTATTTTTAACGCTGCCGATAAGTAATTGTTCAGGGGAAAGGTCGTTCAGCGCATTGAAAAGAGTGAAAAATTATTTACGCTCATCTATGAGTCAAGAAAAAGTGAGTGATCTAAGCTTACTTTTTATCGAAAAAGACAAGCTCCGAAATCTTGACTTTGATGATGTCATTCATCAGTTTGCGACAGAGAAAAGTAGAAAGAAATTGTAATTCAGTGAAAAATAGGACTTATATCACTTACAATTTAAAGATATAATATATTTCCTTTCAAAAAATTTTGTTTTTTCATTATTTAACAATATTGTAATGGGGCAGGGGGGGAGGGGTGAAATTTTATAACGAGGGCCCCAAAAACCTCGGGCTGCTTGAGGCCTCGTCAGAGGTAAATCCGCCACTGTCGACGGCGCAGGATGCTGGGTCCGGGGCGGACGTCCTCGTCGCTGTTTCGGCGGCCTCCCAGGTCGTCGTTTCGGCGGTGGGGCGTGAAGCCCCGTCCTCGCGAACTCGCCAGCACGACTAGCCTCACTCTTGTCGCCTTCGGCGGCGGTGGGGGGATCAGGAGGACCCCTCCTGGTCCTGCCTCTATCCCGTCCAGACTCGAGGGCAGAGGGGGGGAGCTTCCCGCTTCTCCCGGATCCTGGGCCTTCGTCTCCTCGGTCGGAGGGTAGAGGTAAGGGAATCTCTCCTGCATCAACTGCCGGATCCTCCGGCGTTTCAACTCCCGGGTCACCGGGTGCAGCGGATCGTTCTCGACCTCGGCATACCCCATCGGGGGAACGAATACACCGGGGTTGTACTGGCGGCTTCTCCTCCTCACGAAAATAACTTGAGGTGAGCTATATGCCATTTGCCAGCGGGATTCCCTTTTTCGTCAGCCAATTCAAACACGACGGAAGACAGTCGTCGTCTGACGAAAAAGGGGCCTAAGAATTTTTTACATAATTTCGCGCTGCGGTTTTCTACTGTGGAGGACAGGACCTTGTTGACGCGCCAAACTCTATCCCCTACTTTGATACCTTTCTTCTCTCGACCCTTATCATAGTACTTGGACTGCCTGAGTGCAGCCTCGCCCAAATGTCTATAGATGAGATCACGGATATGCCTTATCCTCTGCATCCGATCGGTCCATTGATTCAGGCTGGGGGTTTGCTTTTTGAGGTTAGCCCTTGCTTCTGCCCTCAGTGCCCTAACTCCTCTCAGGTTCCTTGCGAAATTTGCAAATGCTGGGGAAAACCCTGTTGAGCTGTTAGTGGCCGAGTTAATTGCGAACTTCAGTTCTGATATGTGGGCGTCCCACAATTGATGATCGTCCTCTATGAATGCAATCATCATCTGTTTTAGTGTCCTATTTGACCTCTCAGTGGGGTTGGCCTGTGGCCAGTACGGCGGGGTCGTTACTTGTCTCATGCCCAGTTCTTCAGCCATAGCTGTGATATCTTTATTGCGAAACTCAGTACCATTGTCCGTTAGGAACACCTCTGGTATTCCCCATTGATACGCTATATACTTCTCAAAGGCTTCTCGAATCGTCCTTCCAGTGGCCTTTCTCAGCGGGATACATTCCACCCACTTGGTATAGAGGTCTTGGAAGACTAAGAGATAGGCGAATCCGGTCTTACTTCTCGAAAAGGGTCCCATGATGTCGCCTGAAACGACCGACCAGGGTGTTTCGATATTTTTCACCCCCATTAACCCTTTTTTTCCTGTTTGGTCCGCTTTAGTGGCCTGGCAGATCTTACAACCCCTAACATACCTAACTACATCCCGATACATTCCTGGCCAATAATAGTCGCCAGCTACTCGAGAATAGGTTTTTTCTACCCCTAAGTGACCTGAAGTTGTCTGGTCATGACATTCTCTCAACACCGTTTCTCTCTTGCTAGTTGGAACTACCACTTTTCACGCGTCCAGGTCTTCGATGATTTGCTCCAAGACTGGATCTGGACGGTAGAAGAACAGTTGCTCCTTTTCGATTCTCCAGTTTGGAAACCGGTCGGAGAAGTTGCGCACCTTCTCCAGTTGATTCGCATACCGTGAATCGACGGCCTTTATCTCCTTAACTGCTGCCAGAACTTCCGTCGTCTCGTACATTCCCGACAACGCGTCAGGGACATGATTCAGTGCCCCTTTCCTGTGTACTATCTCATAATCGTAACCCATTAACTCTAGTGCCCATCTTGCTAACCGTCCCGTCGGATTTTTCAGGTTATGTAACCACCTCAAGCTCGAATGATCAGTGACCACGCTGAAGCGATACCCCTCCAAATAACATCTAAATTTTCGAATCGCCCAGATTACCGCGAGGCATTCCTTTTCAGTGACCGTATAGTTGCGCTCAGCGGTACTCATCGTTTTACTCGCGAAAGCTATTACCCGTTCTTGTCCCTCTATCGTTTGTGTTAACACGGCCCCGAGGCCATAATAGCTCGCATCGGTTTGCAAAATAAACGGTTGGCTAATATCCGGACAAGCTAAGATAGGTGCATGCACTAATTCGGATTTAATATCTTCAAAGGCATCTTGTTGGGCGTCCTCCCAGCGCCAATTTTCGCCCGTGCGAAGTAAAACCAGCAAATTTTCTACGCGGCCTGAAAAATTATCTATAAAACGGCGGTACCACGACACCATACCCAAGAATCAACGAAGTTGTTTTATTCTCTCCGGCGGGGGATAATTTAAAATTGGCTCGATTTTTCCGTGTCTATTCGCAATCCCTCTGAGTTCACTACAAACCCCAGATACTTTACTTCATTTACACAAAAGTGGCTCTTTTCCCGGTTTATAGTTAACCCCGCGGCTTGAATTCTTTTCAAAACTTTCTCTAATTGAACCAGATGTTCTTCAAAATTATCGGTGACTATTATGATATCGTCTAAGTAACTAAATGCGAACGGTTCTAATTCCGCGCCTATCAGTCGATCCATCAGCCTCTGAAAGGTGGCTGGTGCATTCGTCAGACCAAATGCCATTCGGACAAATTGGTATAAACCGCGACCTGGTACTGTAAACGCGGTCAAGTTCTTACTTTCTTCATCTAACGGGATTTGAAAGTAAGCCTGACTTAGGTCTAATGTGGTGATATATTTAGCCGAACCCAGCCGGTCTAAAATAGCTTGGATTTTGGGGAGCGGATACGCGTCCTTTTTAGTGGCCTAATTTAATCTTCGACAGTCCACACAGAACTTATACTTCCCGTCGCTTTTCTTCACCATAACGACTGGACTCGACTAATCGCTATCTGAGGGTTCAATTATTCCTTCGTCCAGCAATCTATCTATCTCCTCGTACATCTTTTCCCGGATTTGCGGGGAGACTTCATACGCCCTCTGTTTAACCGCCGGGTTTTCTCCCACATCAATATGGTGGTGTACTAAATGAGTCATACTCAGTTTTTCTTGCGAAGGTAGAATCAACTAGTCTAACCTAACTCTCAGTGTCTCTCTTTGCTCTTCCGTTAGCTCCTGTAAACTAGCACAAGAATTTTCTATCAACGCGTTAACAATCTCATTATTTAAAGCATCACAAGCTAATGGCTCCAACCCTAAATACTCTCTTCCAAAATATATTCTAAGCTTCATCTTTCGAATGTTATCTATCCCCAATATTCCATCATAATTAAGTGACTCAACAACTCTAAATTTAACTCTATATTTTGAATTGGCAAACTCCAATTTCGTACCCACCATGCCTAAAATTGGCTCTTTACGCCCATTCGCCATACTAACAAAATGACCTACTCTCTTTTTCATAAGTGGCCGACCTAACTTCTCATAACCACACAAACTCAAATAAGAATGGGTTGAACCGGTGTCCAACAACAGCCTCATCTCTCGCCGGTTCAATTTCAATTGGATGTAAGGAAGGGTATCCAATTGACCTAAACTCAATTCACCACACGCCCTGAAGTCAGTCTCTATACTGGACTTGCCTTTTGGCTCTACAGAGGGAACCTCGGAAGAAGGATTCTCTACCGGCAAGTCGTCTTCAGATGGCCGTGGATAACCTAACTGCTAATCAGCGCTGCTTTTGCTCTTCAGTGCCCGCTTTCCGGCACACCTATTGCATTGTAGTTTCTTTATATCTTTGCGGCCACAACCGAAACAAAAAATTCGCAATGGATCAGGACAGTCAGCAAAACGGTGCCCTGTCCGCCTACAATTCCAACAAAGTGGGGAGAGGCTTCTCTCACTCCCCGCTACTACCCCAGATTGGTCTTCCGGTCGATCGAGCGGACTCGCCTTCTAAAAAATCTGACTAGTATCATCCCTCGGATTTTTAAGTTGAACTTGGATCTCATTTCTTGGTCCTGTCCTCTGACCTACACTTTGCGCCATCTTAGCAGGAGTGCCCTCACGCTTACCCTTATCTGCCTTCTTTACTGCCTCTTTAGTGGCCTGCCAATTAGTGCCCGATGTCCTCTCAGTGGCCGCTATCTCAATACCCTCGTTATCGAGATCGACGTCACAACCTTCGGTGACAGCGCTCGCCTGGCCACCCAATAATCGACCTGAAAATCGCCGAGTGGAATTAGGAAATCTATTTCTTGATTGGGGTGGAGCCGCATAAGCCGACTCCGGAAAAAGCGAATGCGAAATTCTCGTCGGTGGACGGTAAGACGCGCACGACCTTTTCCGAGCTTCGTACGATTTTTCCAGGGTTTCCAGTTCATAGAAATCCGAGAATTCTTCGCGGCCGATACGCATTTTATAATCGGGGTGGAGATTTAAATACGCAAGGTCCAGTTGCTCCGTGAGTGTAGGGATAGGGCGCACGAATCGCATCATGTACCGTATCCATACCAAGTAAGTTCCAATTGGCTCTCCCGGTGCCTGCGTTCTATCATGTAGCTCTTCCCGCGCGCGTTGGTAATAATTTTCGTCTCCAAAATGGACGCAAAAATGTTCTTCGAAATCCGCCCACGATTCCCACAACGGATATTCTAACCGATACCACCTCAACGCGACTCCCTCGAAGAGTGCAGGAAGTGCCTCCAACATATCGTCATCCATTATGTCCGACCCCCGACGATGTTCCTCGATCGTTATCAAAAATTCTTCCGCCGACAACTCATCTTTATTTACATCCCCGGAAAATTTCAGATTCCACCCGGTTATTATTCTTCTTTTATCGCGGCCCCCGTAATGGCTATATTCGTACGCGTTCGAATTTTCGCGACGCCGATCAGTGCTCGACAAAAAACTCGGGTTAAGTGACACGTCACCCAATCCCGTGGGCCGATTCGCGGCTCCTTCAGTGGCCCGGTGGTTCCACTCTGACCTAGTTATTCCTGAACTTATCCCGCCGCGATTACCGATCGTGGTGGAATTCAACCGCGATAATACCCGCCACGGTTTTTCTCGACTTTTTGGGGCTATTTCTAAGAAATCCGCGTCTGTTGTTCGAACGTTCGAACCGCTCGATCAAAATTAATAAGGCACCGCGAGTATTCAAGTTCAGTTCGCGAGCGAGGGACAGAATTTCACTTAGGTCCCCCTCCTGTAGCCAAACACGCAATGATAAGACATCTGGTTGAGATTTAAACTCGTCCAGAGTAATCATGTTTACCTGTTCAGAGACGATCACCAAGCACCAAAATTCCCAATCAGTGGCACTAAAACGCGTCCTCCGCAGCAGAAAAAAACTGGACAACACTTGCAGGCAGCAACAAGGCTCGTGGCCAAAGAAATAACCTCACCGCAACAAAAAGGATCCAAATAAGTGGCCGAAACAACCCGAAAAAGTGGCCGAAAAAATGTCAACAACGTGCCCTGCAAAAGAAAACTCCTCAATCTCCGCACCAGAAAACGAGATAATTGAAACGCCTCAAATACCTTCTTTGTCGGATCACTTGACACTCGTCCAGGCCAATATGCCAAAAATTGGAAATCAATTGTCCAATACAAGGGTAAGATTTTTCTTCCCCCCGGGCGAAAGAGAAAAATCGATGCCTGTCACACAATCGATCGAAACTGCCGGAAAATCACGCGCGGGCTAACGACGAAGGAATTCGGGCGATCTCGGGCGCACCGAGTCTCGCCGAAGCGCGCCGACCAATCAAATCACTCGCCGCTCGGACGCCGACTCGAACGAGTCAAGCGCGCTGCTTCCAGGCGCTCCGCACTTACGTACGGGTGAGCAAGACAGATAACGCCTCACTCTCTCTTCCCACTGCTCTCTCTATGCGGTTCGGAATTGGACTAGTTCCTGCCGAAAAATGAATATACTTTCTCTTTTCTTTTCAGAAGCCGATAAGGAAAGCTTTTTCCGGACAATTTTCCTTATATCTCTGACGAAACTTAGTTTGAAAAATTTAATGTTGGTCACTAAATGGTCAATAATCAAAACTTACAATACAAAAAGCGTCTCAAAAATTGTAACCAACTAAAGTAGAAAGAAAATAAAATTTCGGTCAAAGAAATAAAAGTGGCCTAAAATCGAATAACAACGCGTACCTTTGACCTTGAACTTGGCTTTAGACAATAAAATAGGGCAACTGAACTCGCTTGACTCCTGCGGTCAACCGTTCTAGTTCAATTAGTCATTCAAAATAAAAATCAAAATAAATATCAAACGGACCAATAAATAAGACAACACAAAATAAATTAGGAACGTTGACATTTAAATGGCGAAATTCAAAATGTAATACATGTAACTAAATTCGTGTACTTTTCGCACTGATTTCACTCGTTTGGTTTTTAATTGTGCAAATTCGTTCAATTTCTGGGCCCCACGTTGGGCGCCATTTGTAACGTTGAAGTTCCTTTTTTGGTATCGGTCACGTAAGTGGCCGATTAAACTAAAATATAATAAAGAATAGCTGTTTTTCAAAATTAAAATTTTTGCGCGCCAGGTCCGTTTAGACCGCTCAACTCGGCTACTCTGGCGGAGAACAAGACTCCCACCGCGTTCGTCGTAGGCTATGGGAAACGAATATGCGGACGCGACAATTAGGTACAACACGGACAAACAAAAAAAATAAAGACTAGTCCGTAGTACACTAAGCTCGTTTTATTTCATCATCAAATAGCACTCAAAAGAGAAAAAGACCGCGCATGTCAGAACGATGCTGGAGAGTTATACGCGCTTATTCAATAACCGCTGGAGATATTAATTAAAATTTTAGTGGCACTCCTTTGAGTGGCGCGAAAAGGACAAGAAATTTCTAGTTGTTGGGATCGCGGCCCAACCGTCGCTACACGAATTCAGTTACAAAACTCATAAGGCAAACCTTTCGATGACACATTCGACGTTCGGTCCCAGCTCGCCACGCCGCAGAAACCCTTACGCACAAAGGAAAGTACTTTTACAATTATAATTATGGAAACTTAAAAAGAAACGTATCGAAAATGCGCCACTGATTTGGAAATCCAGCCAAAAGAGAAGAAAGGGGGCGGCTCAAGGGCGACTTTTATAGCCGCTTCCCCCACCCAGGACGCAACGTGATGCCCGACCTGAACTCGCGCTCAGGCCCCCTCTGCCGGTGGATGATTCCTGGGGCGTCGGCCCCCTTATCGACCCTGGTCGATAACGGCGAGCGAAGACCCTGCTCCACCGTTGATCCGGCC
>JAAMPD010000219.1:0-71256 GCA_025266255.1 Trissolcus basalis
TGTTTTTTTTTTTTTTTTTTTTTTTTTTTGAAACAAGAAGAAAAAGTAACTTTTAAAANAACTTTTTTTAATCGTTGAATCGAACACTGAAAAGTTGAATGTTCAAAACCAAATGGTTTTACAGCAGGAAATATATAAAACAATACGAATGAAAAAAAAATGAAACGAAATGAAAATTGAATTGCTGTGAGATTAAATTTTATTAACGCTGAACAATGGGTGTGGGAATGAAAAAAAAATTAGAATGAGAAGATCGTTTCGGAGAAGGTTTGCATAGACATCGAGGCGACTTAAGTGGACTAGATAGTACAAGACAACGCTAGTGACAATCCGGATAATGAAAATGGCTCTTTTGATGTCCAGGACAAAAGCTCATTGAGTTGATGTCACGTGTTATTAGGAGGAAGTATGGAACTCTGAGACTCGGGGAAATTGACACCGGTGACCATCAGCAATACTATATCGTGTCGGTCGATTTTGAAATTTGCACCGGACTAATTCATGAGCCGTTTGATCGAATTTGACTCGTCGGTTTGCGTTTGTGTTATTTGCGCTCTCAATGATACGGGATTCCGTGGTACTGGGTAGTTAACCGTTCACGGAATTTCAAGCCTTAGCCGTGGTTATACTGCAGAATGTCATCCCTCCGATGGTGGTCGAACTATAGTTGATGTAGCGGCGACACTAAATAATCAATACACGCGTAAAGGAGCGTGCTGATTAATTTTAACGTTGAATTACGTGTCCAATGAGATCCGTTCCCGACTCAATTGCAGCGCGAATTAACACAATTTGCCCGTTTGCCTGATGTGACTAAATTCACCAAATTCAATCACTCTCGATATTTCCATTCAATTTGCCAGCCGAGGTTCCCTCTAAACAAGAACCCTATCGATGGGAACGGGAAAAAAATCTCGCACAATCTTTTAACGTCCTCCCCGATAGAAAAAACGAAATCTGATTTCGGAAACACGAAAAGCGCCGGGCTAAAAAAAATAAAAACAAACTGACCAATGTCGCAAACACTTTTAAGGCTTTCAGCTATTTCGAGCGACAGCATTATCAATTCGCTATCCGCGTTCCGCGGTGTGTTACGAAATCGCGAGCTCTCGCGGATCAATATCGGAAGATCTCGAAAAAAAAAATGAAACAAAGAAAAAAATTGTAGAAACAATTATTGCAAAATTGTGAAAAATGTATTTGTTCGACAATCATTTATTTAAAATATTTATTCAGACGTCGGTGAAACATTCGAGAAGTTCCAAGGAAAACTGAACTTATTATTGCTTATACTCTCCCGGACTGGAATTTGAAGCACACTTTTAATGCACTTTTTCCTTCCCTTTTTTACGTATTTTTCTACTTACATTGTGTTGAAATGCTTCTTTAGTTCGGCTGTTTAACTTTTCCGGAGCCGATTAGAGGGGAATTTGATTAATTTCAGTTACTTTTTTTTTCAATGGAGCAGTTTACGGTGTTATTGAAAAATTTCTGATTGAGTTCATACAAGACTCTTTTCTTTTCTTTTTTCTCGTCGTTTTCATGAATAACAAAAACGGATCCGAGAGAACGGCTGAGATCAAAATTGAAAATAATTAATTAAAAAGCTGGATGCAATAAGCAGACTAAAGGCCTGTTTATTTTAAATCGAAAAAGTATTGTGAAGATGTCCAATTCTGTTATCATTTATAAGTGACAAAAAACTTGTTGTCTTGCAATCTCAAAGTGCAACTCTGGCGCTTGAAATTTGTCAAAATTAAAAACTGTCCCGGTACTTTTTCGATTTGGAAAAAAGCGTTGGGCATCTGATGCATACCGGTGGCTCTTCAATTGCAGGTTGAATAATTGATCAAAATGAAAGTGAGGACGCAATAATTAAAATGCATTTCGGGGCGAAACCACAGCCGGATGTAAAAAGTCAATCGATGGTTCGTTCATTTTTCATCAAGCCATTGTTCGCGCGAATAAAAATGTCCCTCGGACAAAAGAAAACACGGAAAAAGGAAATAAGACTGCCGAAGGAATTATTTTTTCAGCGTGGCCAGGTTTTTTTTTATAGACCTCCTCCTAAAGCCGCGCGATGTTATCATTCGTATCGATTCCCTCATTAACGAAACATTTCTTTGTTAACCTTTTATAACGTTCCTTTCCGTCCGTTTGATTCGGGAAGAAATAGAAAAATCATTATCCACGGAGAGTAATTGCTCCAATCGCGTCGTTCGTTTGTGAACTCAACTTTTGCATCTGACAGACTCTCGTTTATGCGCCATTGTCGCACGTACGAGTACGTTCTGAGGGACAATTATTTAATTGTCATGTTTTATTTTATCGGGCCCGATGTATTTATTTATCCTCGAAGTGAATCGGGAGTTGGCTATTGTGCACGCGGCTTTACATTAATCCCGGCCTGTGACAATCGCTTATACTTCCGCGCACACGCTCCGATGAATACTTCGGCGGTGAAACCAAAAATAGGAAATCTATACTTTTACCCTGTCGCTCGCAGCATCGCCCGATTTACGTATACGCGATGTCGCTGTAAAGCATAATATAATTTACCTCGCCGCTTTATCAATATATGTGTAAACGGACATTCTGCACAGGCGGACAGAAAGCGTTTTCGTCTGATCGATATAGGCAAAATTGTTATAATAAAATTAACACAGTATCCGTAATTTCAATTGAAACATATATTTTTTGGCACAATAAACATCACATACGTATATACAAAAGAATGAACATTAAATTCCAAAAGCATACGTAAGAATTTTGTAGAGAAATTCCATTCATTGCTCGTTCCATCTGTTGATTGTACAATAAAATTGTTGGTGGAAATTTCGGTCTGTCAGAAGTGAGTTCCGGACAAGCGATCATTAAATCAGACAGATAGAATGAAAGTTTTCTCCTGTTCCCTGATATATTTCATGTCAAAAAGTTAGACGCTGCTCTCCAAAACTTGCAGCAAAATTCGACCACGTTGACGCGAACAAGAGAGCAAAATACAACCAAATAACAAAGAGAGCCCAGCTGAATTAACCAGACACGAATTTCAGATTAAAGCTAATGCTCGATAACGTTAAGTTAAAGAATGTATGTCTTGGGTCTGAGCTCGCGTGGCCAACTCGATTATCGCGTAAACATTAATCGCACGATCAATTCGGACAAATCTAGCCGAGAGAAATTCTCGAGAGGCGACAAAAGCTTTGGTTCAATTTTTTTGTCCGACAATCATGAAAGCTTCACACGAACAAAAGCAATAATTACGTTGATTGAATTTCGATGACTTGAGTTAAAATGTGCACAACAACTCAATTTTTAAAATAACTCAACGTGCAAATCATTAATTTTAGTTACCTGCAGTACAAAATTTGTTGTAAGAGTTTTATTTGTTTTCCCTCTGTGATTTTTTTCCGTATTTTCGCAGGACAGAAAATTTATTACCAACTCAACAAAATTAAATTGTACAAATTGTTATTTCAATTAATTAAAAATTGTTTCTCAAATTTCATTTTCAATTTTTTTCAGTTATGAAAAAAAAAACGTAATGAATGACCATTCATAGATGGTAATTAGCAAATTAAAATTCCCTGGCTAAGTTTTTAAATGTCAAATGAAAAAATGAATTGATAATTTGAATTTCAAGAGTTTTTATTTTTGGACCGCGGAATTGAGTTTAATTTTATTTCAGTTCATTATTCTAACAGTAAATGCGAATAAAAAAGCAGTAGGGCCAAAAATCATGATATCGATTTGAGAGTTCACTAATGACTGCGTTGAATAATTGAATGCGATTGCATCCATCCTGCGATTTTAACCAAAGTTGGGCCGTAAAGTCAACTTTAACCGGTGCACCATCTATAGCTTCAACATGATAATCCACTCAATTTTATTGAATGGACTTTATCGACTTTATTTTACAACCTTATTTGTATTCCAATTTTTTCTTACAGTTTTCCGAACGGGACGCAGTGTCATTTATTGTCTTTGCAAGTACGCGAATCAAATAATCCAACCGTTTGCCTCGCAACTATTTAATTGTTCCCGATGGTTCCAATAGATGTTACAACAGTTTCGAAGCCAAAGTCTCGAACTAAAACAAACAGCGCAAACTTTGGTCTTAATTAATATGAGCGAGGGGCGAAAATTGTTGGCCGTGTTGGTCCAAGTATCGGTCACGACCAAGTTGCACGCGCTCGCCTATTCGATGTTCAATAGAGCATAAAATAACCGCAAATCAAGCGAGTCGCGCGAATTCTCAGCCATCGGAACAAGTTGATTTCAATCAGCGTTGGGTTATAAATGTAACAAGTCTGCTCATTTGTTGTTTGCGGACTGCACGTGCCTCCGATGGCAACGAAAACAAATCAACTTGCAATTTCATCTTGAAAAGAATGTTCTTTTCAATTTCACAACGTTTCAAAACACAACATAAATAAATACAAATAAATCCAAAATAAGAAAGAGAGAATGAAGGAAAATGATAAAAAATGTGAGGAGAGAAAAAATAAAATTTGTAAACGTACCTTGGAGATCTTTGAACATTATTCCACGGAACGTTTTTTGTTTTCGAATTTGTTTTCATTCATTTTGATTTTAGGCATTGAACAAGAATGCTTGGCATGAAAAATGAGGAAGCAAATAAAAAGCCGGTGGACGCAGAACACGAGGATGACACAGTGCCAGATAAATTAGCGTACCCAGGCGACGATGATGCGGTATGATATTTGATTATTATCACCTGGACATATATTTCTATTAATAAAAAGCAGGACGGCAATACGTCCACGAATTGTGCACACGCTGAGCTATTCATTTCACCGAGTCGTGTTTGACGAGCTAGAGTGCGCTCTGTTTTCATTTCGTCTGGCGTCCATCGATTCATTCACTGGTTCTTTCCACTTGAAAATAACGTGAATTCGGAATATCATGAGACTTTTCAAAACAAGACGAATCAGCTGAACGATGTTTTTTTTCCCTTTCATTTTATTGACGTGGAAACTTACAAAATTGATATTGCTCGTTGTTGGAAATTTGGAAACAGATGTATCGGACTTTTATTCTCCATTAATACATCACACAGACGGAATTTATTTTCCAATAAAGATAATAATAAGTTTGCATTGATTCGAATTAAACACACGGTATAGAATTAACCGCTCGATATTCATCATTGAAACCGGTCTATTTACGATACAACCCGAATGAGCGTTAATCGACTTTAATTATTTATCTGCTAATTTATTGATAAAGCGTTTTCATCTTAGGACAATCGACCTAATCAAAGATCATTGTTAATTGGCGTAGTTTCGTAACGCGCGGATCAATTAAGCCGCGCTGAACTCGCCCGAGTGAAATGAAAAGACTCGCAGAGCGCGACAAAAATGACAGAAAAAAAAACGAGTCACTTTCTTTGAAGAATAATTGTAACGGGAATAACGAGAGCATCGAGGTTTCCTTGGAAAAATTCGTTTGCGGAAAATGTGTCATTACGTAAGAGAAAACGCTCGGGACAATAAACGTGAGGCGTCTCTCACATTTTCGTTAACGGGGATTGCACGCGTTTTGCGGACGCTCAGTTGAAAGTTTTGTTTGTGAAAATTGCGCGTGCGCTATGATTGATATTGTACGCTCGATCAAAATGAAATCGAGTGTGACGCTCGAGCTCTCCTATTTTCGAAACGCGCCCGAGATGCGACGGTGCTGCCGAGCGACGGCGCCAGCATCAATCTCGCGGGTTAATCGATGCGCGTGATACAAAATTTAATGACATCACTTACGGTTTGAAGACCCGCTCATCTGTCCGACCATTGCAAACCGAAAATTGTTCCATCGACGACCAATTCATTCCAGCACAAAACAATTTTTATTTTTTTCAATTCTGTTATTCTTGTTTTTTTTCTCTCTGCTTATTTGATTTTCCTCGTTGTTCTTTTTTTAGATCTGTCATCTGTCGTACAAATAATTTGAACTCATTATATTCATTCTCATAATATTTCGAGTGGCCGAAAAAACAAATAAACAGATTGAGCTTGAAATTTATGCGTCCAAACAAAAATGTGATTGCTGTACAAATCGCGTGCAACTTCCAGGTCCAAAAATAAGAGATTACGTGCGTTTTTCCCGGGTGTCACGATCGCTTGTTTATGCAGAGCATAAGTTTTCAACATTGTTTTAGTTTTAGATTGTAAAATAAAAAATTATGTAAGTTTGGAAAATGCAGTGGGAGGAGATGGTTCCATCGAATTGACATGGAGAGAGCTCTACGTTCGTAGCATATTGATTGAGCCGGAGGGAAGGTTCAGAAAGCTTAGGTTACGATTAATTTAGTGTGAGCCAACAGATTCCCAGATAAATAAAGTAGCTTTACTCATGTAATTCGTGTTTTTTTTTTTTTTTTCATTTCGTAAACATAAATTAATTTCACATATTTTTGACTGACTATAAGTTGTAACAACTTTGGATTTAATTTTGCAAATACGAAATTATGAAAAATAAAATGGATGCAAATTAAATTTACTGTTGAAATAACGATTGGATAATCAAGCGCAATATTTTATCTTTTTAGGAAGTGTCATTTCCCGAACGGCAGTCTTCCAAGCAAAATAATAATTTTATCATTGTCATTCAAGCGCGAGGCTCCGAGATCCCTGTGATGGATATTTACAATTTGTCTGCAGTATTAATAGCAACGTCGCAGTTCCATAAGATGAGGCAGAAGAAAACGCTGACAACTCACGGGAAATGCAAATACAAATGAGCTATTATTAACGTCAATATTTGCGTGCCACGCGTGAGAGAGGATGATCGTGAAACGTGTACGTTTGGCGGCTGCAGCGACGGATTGGTTTGAAGGCGCGGGATAAAAAGAAGTCCAAAATCGTGATGTAAGGTCACTCGGGTGGCACGCAAAATCATTCCCTGATGCTAACACACGTACGGCCATTCAAGACGGATCCAATTTGCGAAGAGTCGAGCAACAAAAATGCCTTTGATTATTTGCCAAGAAAATAGCAAAACGTTCGGACGTTTCGTACGTACAAATTCACTTGCAACGAGTGAATTATTGCTTTGATCAGGCCGCCAGCAGTTTTTACTGAATGGAAATTTTGTCCAATTGGTTTCTTCAACTGTGAATATTAAAAATTTTCACTTTTTTTTTTTAGTTTGATCTCTGCAATTAATCTAATTGGAACAAATGTATCAAAAAGTTCACAAAAACTTTAAACTACAACTATTATTAAACGTTTTGCTTAATTTTTACATTGCATTTCCATGGAAAATTTCATATATAAATTCTGCGTTTAAAATTGTTGATAAAAAACATTAGTGATAAAAAAAGCCCACTATTTAGGNGTTTTTTAAGTGATTAAAATATAGAACGATTTAAAATGTTGGAGCTAAAAATAGTTTTGTAAATTTGAGAGGAAAAATGTAAAGGGAAATTAATGAAAGTTGAGAGTGCAGCTATGGTACCATTAATAACAAGAAGTGGTGCAGAAATGTAGTGTTAGTAATTCTGCAGCAATTTGAAAATCGTAAAATTACAGATTCCTAACCCCCCCCCCCCCGTCTTGCGCAAAGACGTCTGCTGTGAATCGAGCGTTTGCGGGAACGCAGCCAGTTACGTCCGCTGGTGCAAATCTCGTTGCTAATGGTCCAGAAACGAAAAGTCGAAACAATAAAGATTCCTTATTTGCACAGTTCCGTTACACCGTCACTTGTTCGCATTTTGCACTTGAAAACAATATAACTTCGTCTACCGAAGTATCAACTTTCATTTTAACTCAACAAATAATGATACCCACTTGATCGAAATTTCATTTGGAGTTGATTAAAAATTCGATCCCACGAGTTTGATGCTAAATTGAAATTTAATTGGATAATAAATATCAGAGCTTTGAAAAGTCAAATAAAAATCATAAAGCCCGATGGTGGTGCTTGTTGATTTAACAAATTTCCCCTTTTTTTCCCCAAGTGGAATTTAAAACTGCACGTCAGAACCGACATCGGAATTGCAACAAACGGTTTGATCCGCATCCAAGGTTACCGCTGAATTTCACTATTAACCATTTTAATAGACTTCGATTACGTGTATCTCTTACGGTCTTCGTATTTCACAGATATACGCACGAATCATATGACGAATTAAGGGATACGCGATGCTCACTGATTAGCAAATCATGCGCGATCCGCCGAATTTCCAACTGTCAATTTCTCAAATGTAATTCGAGCGCGCGCATCCAGCGCCCTGTTTGCTGAATTATCTCCGATCATTTCCACGAGTATGACCATTCACGATGGCGACTCCATAAAAACAGCGCCAACTTGGAATTACAATTTCCACCTATTAATCAACCGAATTTGGTCCGCTGCAATATAAAAGGCATTCGCTAAAACGTTACGACATGATTTCGAAGCATCAATGCGACTTTATAAAACATTCGCTAATGAAATCCAGTTTGAAATAATCTCATCGCGCGTCGCTGTTTAATGCCTCTAATTGTGCCAGTACTTCTCATACCGATTAGAGTTTAGTTTTCAAGAACCGTTTTTATATTTTGATCGCTTTTTTGTAAAAGCAATTTATTAAAGGGTGCTCTCAACTCACAAATGATCAACAATTTTCTGTAAATCAAATGATTCTCTGACAGACAAAGGATTCATTAGTTTTTTATTTTCTTGCAATTTATGTAAAATTTTGAGCTAACATTATAATTTAATTCATTGTTCTACATTCTATTTACATGTTTCACTTCAAAGTTTCCTCTTAAATTAACAGATTTTAGCATTAATTAATTATATATTAATATTCATTTTCATTATTAAAACTGCAAATTCAATGTTCATAAATTTTTTATTCTAAAAATAAATTTTGTAAAAAGAATAGAACCACACGAACGAAATTATGTTTATAAAATGTATCAATTGTTTGCACTTCATTTTTTATTTTAATATAAATTATACATATAAAAAATATATCCAATGAATGAAAAAAAAAAACATAAAATATGAAATTCATGTACGTTTCAATATCTACTATTTGACCGAGGGAGAAGTCAAATTGATTAAATTTTCTTTGTGGTATATAAATCCAAATTGGTTTCTGATTGGTAAAACAAAAATGAAATATAGAACCAAATAGCCTAGGAAAAAATGGGCAACAGAATAATTGTAAGCTATATTATTTTATTTGAGTATGAAAATGTATTATTTTTAAATAAGTACCGTTTCATTAGAATACAATGACGTGCGTTACGTGCGACATTGACAAAAAAGATGAAACAAGCTATCAACACTTGCTTTATTGAATTCAAATATAGGGAAAAAAGAGAGCAAGAAAAGATGATAACGAATGGCTTGCGGCTAGATGTGCGTCGATTACATCAGAGAGCCAAAAGAGACATAAACTAAGGGTCGTATTAATAGTGTGCATAAAGCTTTATTCAAGACCGTCTCTCCAGCGTTAAGAGCGCGAACGAAGATAAAAGACCGGACTTTGTACACGTCGCTTGAACTTTTCGTCAATTTTCGGCCGACCGGAAAATTGGCATAGAAAGAATGAAAGAAAAAAAGGAGAGACGTTTAGTCAATCGGAGCATGATTGCTTATTAGATTAATGTTCAAGTTTTGCAGAGGGAAAAAATCAACTGAAGCTTGATTAATTCTTCTGGTTCAATTTTTTAGGTCACCTCGGAGGGGGGGGGGGGGAACACAGCATTAAGAAAGATAGAACTTGAGCGATTGTTTTACCCGAGGATGCAATTTTTAAGAAACTAATACTCTTTTTTGTTCGGAAAATGTTGGCACTGGAAAAAAAATATGCGTAAAATTACATCGTCTTTGATGTAAAATTGATGGCACAGAATTTGAAGAACTATTACATATATTATTACGTATGACAGAACGTAAAAAAGTTCTCTTCAACGTTCGAAAAAACTTAACGTTGAATCCAGCATAAAAAGCCATGTAATTTAAAATGTATTTTTTTTCCAGTGCAGAGTAATCAGCGATCTTTAATTTAAGTGACTCGGAAATGGCGATGTTGAATTCTCCTCTCGAAGAACAAAATAAAGTATCTCAACTATCAGACAGTGAAGTTTATTGTAAGAATTTGTAAGTAAAAAAAATTGAAATAAATAAAACAAAGTAGGTAAAATATGTAGCTACAGGACAAAATGTTAAAATATTTTAACCGGTGACAAAGAGCGACGTCGCGAAACAACGCTCAGTGAAAATAATTCGCATTATTACGTAAATTAACAAGTGTATAATTAATATTTTGTCACGAATGACAAAGTTCAGTGGTTTTTTTTATTTACATTCATAAATAACTCCTTCTGTCTAGCTATTTGCAAAGGCAGATAAAAAATCACAAACAAAAAAGGTCTGCAATTCTTGTTATTAATTTAGGTCGTTCGATAGAGATGGACAATTTTCGTTGCAAAAAATAGAACCAGAAACAATTGTCAGGCCCATTATCTTCGGGTGGGGAAAAAAATAGAAAAATAATCGTGTCTGTTTCGTGTTCTGAAACGTGTAATTTCTGAGACTGTGATAATTGATTGCCCGATGCTCGTCAAGTAATTATTTCAATAAATTCGATTGATAATAATCATGAGTACCTCTAAGAATCCAAATGTTCTTTCGTTTTCCATCATTTGAATACACATTCAACTAATCAAGAATCAAGAATTCCGATCCAATCCGTAGATTAGAATCCGAGTCAATTAATTACCCCGAATTAACGTAATTAAATTTTGCCGTGACAAGTATTTCATTTGGATCTCGTTCGACAGAGAGGGAGCGCTCTCATCGGTCTGCAATCGAGTTGGAATTTCTTTTCATTGAAACAGAGTTAGACGCAACGATCGAGCGCCGATAAAAGTGCCACGAAATTACACTCTGATGCTCACCGGGCCGAAATCTTATGTGCACCTCTCTGTCGAGCAATCAGCTCAACGGCACACACTCTGAAATTGAAATGAGAAACCGAGGTATGAAAAATGCCATGCAATTCAAATGAACCGCTCGCGAGCGTCTTTGAACTTTGCCTCTGATGCTTAATCCGAAACCTGCCAGGATACCCGAACCATTCGCGCCTTGTAAATAATCGGCATTTTCCGCGACCTCTGTTTTCTTGACCATCATCCATTTTTTATGTTTTGCTTTTTTTCTACAGCCAATTATCTTTCCACTAGATTCTGCCCAGCGTACATGTCTCAACACTCTGAAAGATCAATTTTTATTATTTTTTTTAATTTTATGTAAGTGTTAAAAATGTGAATTGATTTTACTATTTCCACGACCAATGCATTAAAATTACTATTGATAATTGTATAAAAAATCAAGTTGTTTTAATTTGTTTGATAAAAGTTCTTCAAAATTAAGTATATAAAATAATAAAATATATCAGAAAACTTTACCAAAAATTCAATTTTTAAAGATGCCTGTTACCTTGGGAAGAAGTTTAAAATGTTTCAATCAGAAGTTTTATTGTAAATTTTACTTCATGACTAAAATAAATTTGAATTTTTTCTATCTGTTTCTTTTTTAAAATCAATGACAGTTGTAATGTATGACAAATAAAAAAATGGAGTTTAAGTAATACGAGAAAAAAATATTAAAAATAAAATAGAGATTATTCATTGTTGAATAATATAAGTTATATAAATCTATTTACACAAATAAAAGAGTAGGGTGTTTTTTGTCTAACTTCATATGTAACTGTGCGAAATTGAATCAATCAATTTAGTATAAATAATGAACTAATAGGGCGGCTCGAATAATGTGATTTATTTACAGACAACTTATTATAGAATGTTATATACAAAAAATGAAAATAAAAGAATTTGCAAGTCCGAGCACAAAAATTAAAATGATATTTCAAGTCTAATTACAATTATCAACAATTTGACTCTCCTCGTTTTATATAATTTTCATTATTCAACAAACGGAAAATTTTCATTTTTTATTTTTAATACCTCATAGTATAAATAAAAACTAAAATTCATTTTCATTCGTCAAAATACTTTTTTTCACATTGCACTTGGAAAAATTTTCATTTCATTACTTTCTATGACTTACAATTTTGATTGAATTATTGTTTTTATCGATAGTAATAAAAATTTCATTGGTGACAATTAAACGGATTTTATTTTTATTGGGTAACAACTTTAATGGATTACTTTTTATATTGCAAATTTATTTTGTTCCTTTACCCCTTGAATCAATCTTTTAGAGATAATTTATTTGATACCGGCTAATATCGTATATCCTTTCTCAGATTACTTATATTATTGACTCTGAATTCATGAGCATGCGGAATTTAAAAATGAGCTATTCAATTTGTTTATTTGACAACAGCAAGTGGCTATCATTTGGTTGGTGTGAAACTCGAGCATTGGCTTCTTCATCAATCAAACGACGATCGAGGGGCCGACTGACACAGTAAGACGTCGTGCTGTCATTGATTTGTTTGGATTCCAGACAGAGGTCGAGTCAATGTCGAAAGGGACCGGTCGAGGGAACAATTTTTATTCATTAAACCTCCTTCAATGGACGAAACTAAAGTCATCCGACTGAATCCACTTTCAACTGCTTTCCGAAGAAAAAAATTGCAGAACTCACAATATCGCTCACCATTTTTTTCTTGTTTTTCCAAGTTGGGAATACCCACGTTTCTGATCAAGTCCCTTGTGAATTTTCGCCTCGTGTAAAATTTGGGCTTTAACGTTGGTTTAATTTCGATTGACTTTTTTAACGGACGCAAAAGTATGACTTGACTAAATTTGGACGGCAAAAAGTGGCATAATGACATGTGAGATTTACAAAAAGGCTTAAACATCAATTTAACAAAAAAAAGCTTTTCGTTTTCTTACGGCGTGCGTCAACGTCAGATGCGTCAGCGAACAGGGGCAAACAAAAAGTTGAACAACCAGCTCACGATGCGAGCGAGACTCAACATGTCTGGGAACGACTTTCACTTAAACTTCATAAACTTGAAACAACAGATGATTTGAAAGACAAAAAAACTACGAGGATAATTGTAATTAGGGTAGGTGCGTTTAGGTCTCATTCAGAACAATCTGAGCGAATTGAATGGCAGCGAACCGGATGACTTCACCGTCCGAACATTAAACTATCTTTGACCTGGATAATGCAACGAGTGCACCGAGAATTCTCCCATTCAGCGTGGCTTATTTACCGTCCCTTTAAGCGCTCCGCCACTTGACCTTCGCAGAAACCGACGACCGATGCAAAATATTTCATCGAACAGGTAAACGACGCTGCGCGAAGATTAACCGAAGGCTGACCCTGCAACTGACCGTGGTCAACTTTTCTATGTCACTCTCCGAGTCCCTGAGTTACAGTTTCAATCGCACGTATGATCGCTATTTAACTATTCCATTCCCATTCTTGTCAACATCAATTATTTATCCAATTAATTAAACCTAATTTCAAATCAAAATGCAATTTGTTTAAACCATTCATTTGTCAGTTTTGAACATGATGGATGGAAAATCATTTTTCGTACCTTTTTTTTCATACAAAATTTTGTTCCCGAATTTCGTTTAACGTGCTCGTTATAGGGGATAGGATAAATATAGTTTGGAAAATGATCTGAAAAATACGACTAGAAAAAACTCAATAATCCGAGAGGCAATGGACATGTCCGTTGCCTCCCGAGAGCTTGGATTTCCCATCCAGCGATTAGATCGACTTTTTTTTTGTTCATCGTCAATGTTTATAAACAAATTAATGGCACGTTCCGTTTGACTGACAGCTGCGTATTAAAGCCAATTAGCAGCGAGCGTATATTTCAGTAACCGGTTGACATTTCATATCCCTCTGGATAATACATTTTTTTAATCGCCCGGGAGTTCGGGTTACGTTTTTATTTATCGACAGAGGAGTGATGAACAATCGCACGTACGAAGCCGCGGACGAATATTATACTTTTATTGCAACAGGCCTGGTAACATTATAATTTGACGCCTTGCATTATTAACTGACTTGATATATACTAATGACGACGCGACCTACAACCAATTCATTGATGCAAAACACGCGACACCTTTGCGCTTGTTATCCATTGCAAAATACCGCCATTGCAAATGTGGAATTCAATTCTCGCCGTTTAATTCGATTAAATTAAAACCAGCACCGAACAATTATTTTATCTCCGAATGAAATTGTTTGGATATCGAGCGCTTTCAAGATTTAATCACATTTTGTAATTTTATTGTATTTTTCATTTAGCTGCAACAGTGTTGCTTTTTTTTCTCTCCGCTGTTTTTTTTTTCCTTCCCAAGTTCAATAAAGTGGAATCTGTAATTTGCCAATAAATGAGTTTCTTTTTCACTTTATGTATCGCGGCAAAACTACCCGAACAAGTGTTTAATGAAAAGAGAATGTTCGGCGGTGTGTTACAATTGAATATCGATATTTGACGAGTTTTCTTCCTTTATTTTTGAAATGTGTCCTTTTTCAGCGGTTGGAATTTTGAATAACGGAGTTTCTGAATTAAAAAGTCGCTTGAGGCGCGATTCGTTGCGAATGAAGAAACGAGCGTACAAATGAAGCCAAGATTAACATTCGATGAACAAAACTCATTCCGACAAAGGACTGCAATGTTTTTGCGTTTAAGCGCGACGATTCAAAGGAGACTCGAGACTGACTGATAATAAAACCTACGATAATAAGAAAGAAACATTGTAAATTGATGACAGGAAAATGGATGTTTGATAAAAAACAAACGATCAATGAATTTAATTTTTTTTCTTTAGTTTTTATGAATATGTAAGCAACAGGTTCGTGTATTTTTTTTCCTCCGTTAAACTGTTTTAAAAGAAGGAAACAGTTCCAATTCGTTTGGTATATAAAAAAAGACGTTTATTTTTGTAAAGAAATATGTTTTGCATTTTTTATGAAGTGACTGGTGCATCTCGAGGGCAAAAGTGCAGCAATTTTCCGGACTGACAAGAACGCTTTTGTTTCCAGGTCCAGTTTAAGCTTTAAATCTAAAGCACAAGATAAAACTATCAAACACATTCGAAACCGTTTTACAACGGGATGGACCGCCACAAAGCTGACGATATCGTATATGCGCTTCATAAATGCGTAATTCCTTTCGACAGACAATGAGGATGAGATTAAAGTCAAAAGTTTTGATTACTGTTGGTCTTAGTTAACATTACGCTATGAAATAATTGCGAGATAGCACGCTGAATTATAGATATGAAACACGCTTTTAAATTTTTCAACAGTTCCTTCTATGGCGAAACTTTTAGTTTGTTAATGTAAATACGTTTTCCGACCGTTCGAGAATAACAAAGCAAAAGTTGGTAACATTGTTTTCTATATTTCTATGGGTTTCTTTTGTTTAACAAAAGTTTTATTCGAAAAATTGTAAAACTGTTAATAAAAGTAAAACAATTTTGGTCGAAGGTACGGAATTTTAAAATATGAATGGAACTGAAATTGGTCAAAATTGTAAACAAAAATATAAGAAAATGTAATACACTTTTTTCATTTCTGAAGCTTTTTTTTGATTAAAAAAAATTTTTTTTAAAGAATTATGAGACTGTAGGGGAAAATGAACATTTCTGTTTCCGAAGTCAACAAAATAAAAATTGCAAAATAAGTAAATTTGATCAACTCATCTGTTTGTCCATCGAATTGAAATGTATACGTTTAGCGGCATCCCGAATTTTGCCATTCATTTTCCTATACGCCAAATCATCGCTGCATATAATTTTAATTAACCGAATCACTGAGCGTCATCCTTTGTTTTGAGATCTCTTTTTAAGCGCGGAACCAGCGTACTTTAATTCGCATCAAAGGAACAATTCCGATAGCATCATGCGATTAATTCATCCTCGCTTATTCAAATACATAATTTTCATTTACTTTTATTCGCTACAATTGAATTTGGATTGGCGTAATCGAATAGCAAATTTACAGAATCACCCATGTCCGCGCTGTTTGACAACAAACATTGATTCAATCTGATAAGACTGATTCTTCGGATTTGTGAATTTGAAATCCAAAAATACAAAAAAGCCCGTAACTGCTATTATAAATTCAAATATCTGGATTTCCAGTATGTAAATTGTTTTATAAAATCCATGAAGTTCGAAATACTAATTAAAATAACCTCTAGTTTGAAATTAGTATCGAACAAGTATCTTAGACGCCAAAAGAAAATTGTAACAGCCAGAAAAGATTGAGGAACACTGACAAACTTGCGCCGTCAAATTTATAATTTACAATGTCAGTCTAATTGGCGATTTGTGACGCAAAACTTTAATTTTAAAATTCTCAAATACTTAATCCTCCTCTTCTAGGTAAAACCGTCTTCAAAAATAAGTTTCGATAGCTAAAATTAAGCTCGACCAGCAAAGAAAAATACACGAAAATAAAGCACAAAGGAAAAAAGAACAAGACAAAACTCGTAAACTCATAGTATCAACAAATTTATAGGTACGTAACAATGAAAAAAAAAGTTGATTAAATTTAGCTTCGTGAATGAATTCAACGAAGTTGCATAATTTCAGGATCGACTTTTGAATGAGAACTGCGCGGCTTGGTAAAGGGTACGTAATCGAAGTGCGATAATTTGCGCTAGGTCGGCATTAAAAAACAATGGTAACAAAAAGTAACAACAAATTGTTCCCGGTGGAATTTCAATTCGAACGATTTGCGAACCGCCCCCTCCCCCTCTCGCTCTTCAAACCGTGATTAAGTTCGACAAACAAACGCGACGACTGCGCCACTGAATCACTTCAAGTGCAACAGCAAAACGCTGTGTTACATAAGCCGTGCGCGTTTTCACAAAAATAACTCGTGCCATATTTCTCGACTCGACGCGATATGAAATACATCGCCCGTTCGGACCAACGTACGTTCGCTTGCGCATACAAAAACGTCAGAGTCGATACAATAAAAAAAAAGTCACTTTTGTTCGGCCGAAATTGTCCATGCGCAAAAAGTGTTTTGTTTAATCATTTTTTTTATTTCTTCTATTTAAGTATCGTATGTAACAGTTATGTAAAAATTTATACCGACTTAAAAAGTTGTATCATTTTTAGTCGGTGTTGCAACAAAACTGTTCGAGCAGGAAACACATTTTTTTTTTTTTTTTTTTTTTGAAATGGCCCGTAGACTAATTTTGATAATTAATTTCCTTTCGAAACTTTTTGTACCAAACATTGGGGCGACAATGTGATTTTCATAAACTGTCATGAAATTGAATGAAACTTCGATTCATAACTTTTTTATTACATCATACTCTTATTGTATACAAGATGCATATTGATTTTCCCTGATTCTCAAGTTGCCATTCAGATAAAACTTTTAGCAATTCGATAACGATTAATCAGCGACATTTTAACGAGCAGAATTTAATTCTTGTTCGTCGTTCAATAATTGCTGAAAAGTTGAGTCGCTAAAGAAGTGAGGAAAAAAATGTTTCACATCTTTTGAATTTGATAGTAATACGTGTTGATCCATTTTCGTTGGGTTGTTTTTTCATAGGTATAAACAAAATGAGGCGAGAGAATAAGAAATATGGCTTGAGGACAAAATAAAAAGTTGCAGAAATGAGAAGAAAAGGAAATCATTCAAGGCGACCGGTTTTTGCACTCCAAGTATATCACATGAAAATTCTCACTCCATACCATGGTCTGCGGAATGATCAATAAATGCGACTGCTAAATACGAAGTGTACTGAAAAGTACTTGCCATTGGACGAGACTTGCAGAGAAACTTAGTTATTTAATCTTAAAAAAAAATTATATTAAGTACTGACGTAAATAGTTACATTTTCAATTATAAAAAAATACATGAAACCAAACTGGACAAAGCTTTTGCACTGATCGAAAAGTATAATAAGTTTTGAAAAGAGAAAAACTATTTGTCAGGTAATGCTTGAACGTGGCAAAAAAAATTTGTTGGAAATGGTAATCTGGTTGAAGCGGCATTATATGAAAATTAATTTCTAGACATCAATTATTTATCAATGCGGATTACTTAGTTTTTGCTTGACTTGTTTAAATACACGGAATCGCTTTTGAAGAGTGACAAAAAATAGAAAAGTAATTAATCATCGTTATGAAAAAATTTATTCACACAAGTGTAATAAAAATAAATACAAGCATATAAAATTCTACGATTCCATAATGTAATACAATATTGAAAATTCAAGGAGAAACAATAACTTATAAACGTTTTTTTTCTTTTTTGTTTCTTTTCATTTATGTTTTCGACATTTGTGTAATATTTTATGCAACTTTAAAAAATTTCCTCACAATTTTCTCATTTGGTTTTTCTGGATTTCGTCGGTGGATTTTTGTCAAAAACGTTGCTATGGAAAATTTGCGTTGCTAAAAACATCTATTTACGTTTACGATCAACTTTTCTCAATACTCTGGAAAGTTGTTTTTTTTTTTTATTTTTTAAATATTTTTATTTCTTTTGAGTAATCTACGACCGACAAGTTGGATTGTTTTTTGACTCACTAAATGAAATGTTAAAGCAACAATTCCATCAATGTTTCGCAAAAATATTAAACTTCAATTACAGTTTAGTTTGCAAATTCGTGCTCTTCGTTAATTTCTCGTTAATTATCGCTTTTTTTTGGTCAGTTGCTCACGTAATCCGTCTTAAAATTTTCACGAAATGCCCCGTAATCATTAATTGTGTAAAAACTTTTAAAGTCGCGAGCGAAATTCATCCCGGGATGTTAATTGAAAAGTTGAAAATTTTACACAAACTTTACAAAGCTCTGTACATAATTTTGATAAATACATTCGCGACAAACTTTATAAATTGTTCACAAAATAGGTTATCTGTCGTTTGAAAAAGAGATCCGACAAATTTAATACAGCTCTTGTTCTCACCGATAAACACATCCACTCCGCATCGACGATCGAAAAGCCGATCAAGATTCGCGATTGTTTCGCATATACTATATATGTATACTATTTTACACCGAAGGAAACGTAGGGAAACAGTACTAATGGTATAACAAGAATAACAAAAAAAGAGAAACAAAAAAGTACGTGTACGGGACTCGGTGACGCGCGCATAAAAATTTGCTCCTTTTTTCCGTTATCTCTCACTCTCACTCTCTCATTCTATCTCGCGCGAATGCATAATCAAGCTCACGCGCACATTTCCGTCGGATCGCACTATTCAAAAGAGAATGCCGAAAGCAACATTGGACAACATACGCGAGCGACGCTCTAACGCGCGCCACAGATACTAAACTGCAGTTTTGACGTCACACACGCGATTCTCAACTTGCTCCGCGAATCAATCAACGTGACCAACAGCGTTCGTAAGCGAAAAACAAGGTTCAACGAAATCGAACAAAAAACCATCTTGCGAATGCGCAAATCAATCAAGAACAATAACGAGATTCAATGACAATTATGCATAACGTTTTTTCAACCGTTTACGTTTTTTTATTTTCTTGTATATAATATAACTCGTGTGTATAATAAATTTTTTTTGGACTTTCTCTCTCTCTCTCTCTCACTCTTTCTCTCTGTCTGTCGCTTTCGCACACTCTCGCATCTTTGCACGCTTTTTCGATAATTCGAATAAACAATTATAACATGATTCGTTCATAAATAAATCCAACTTTGCAATAAATTATATTATAATTCTATACACTTATCATTCAATTCAATATACAGAACAATAGTTTTTTTTCTTCTCTTCCTCACAGTAAGTTTTTCTAAATCATCTCTTATAAATATATTACTAGAAGTCTCTTGCACAAAATATAACGTGTAATTAGCCGGGCCGTTGCGGGCACTGCTCGATCGGCATCTTTATGCGACGTCTCGTACGTGATTGTCTCGCATAGCCATGCGAACGCGCGCACCCGACAAACGACCCTGCCGCATTGTACACCACTGACCCAAAAATCGAATTTTGTTGTCGGGATGCGCGCTATCCGAGTGCTCACGTTAATCTTCAAGTGGCCGCGCGAAACAACAACGAACAAAAGATCCTAACGAAACTTGCAAGGAGGCCCACAGACACTCGAAGTCAAACATGTGCCTCCCTGCAACCTCAGCAATGAAAAATCGTCCAGACGAGGTTTTCATCTCATTTTATTAATTTTTTTCTTCAGTCTTGAACCATCCCGAATAACAGCCAACACTCAGAAACACAATCCAGACTTGAACACGTGACTAAATTGTTGCTGATACATAACCAGAAATTTGGGATCAATTGTGTTTGTGGGTGTGGGTTGTATGGAAAATTGTGTGCGGCCAGTCGAAGGTTAAGCAATTTGAGCAGAACAAAAAGAACGAAGCTCGACGAAGGACTCGGCCGTACAAAAAACTGGCACAAAAACAATCGCCCTGCACAATAAAATCGCGCGATTTGTGTTGTCGCTGAGAGTCTTTCCCGGTTGATTATCGCAATGTCAATCTGATCCGCGCCGAATCAAGCGAGCGACCGGTCGAACGCGCGATTAAGCTTGATTGATGGCCGCAAGCGAGCACGATAAACTGGTTCTTGATTAGCTGATTGATCTGCAATAAGTTTTGCGCTCCTATAAATGCATCTTTTATGAAAACTAAAAATTGAAGGTCGGTTCGGTTCGCGATCAGAGGAACACGCGCTCGAGCGCGCGGCTTCCGGGATTAAGGCGCGGAAGTCGCGCGCTCGCTCGGCGAGAACCGTGACGGAGCGATCGGTGGATCGGCTCCGATACGGTTCCGCCGCTCCAAGAGAGCCAAACAAAAACAATATCGGATGATTGTCCGCGAAGAACGAAACCGCGTCCTACGTAAATGTTCAGTGTATGAGCGCACATGCCAATTTGAAAATATATATCACTGCACTGTCGAGCTCGTAATAGAAACCTTAAAATAACCGGAGGAACCTAGTATTTCTAGATCGTATGTACAATACGTGCCAAGGTTTTTTTTTTTTCATTTTTGTTATTACTTTTGAGTTTCTAAAGCTAATTTTTCTCTCTTTTCGCGCTAACCAAATACATTGAATTTCTTTTTTTTTTTTTATTCGCGAATACTCTCCTTCCCAGGGCTGCCATTCAGTACCTACGGGTCTATTGGGTGTATGCGTACGCGTATGGAAACATCTTTTTTTCCCTTATTTAGTTGTCGCTTTAATCGCGCGATTCAAAACACGACATATTGATTGATACAGTTTGCTATTCATTGTCGCGCGAAATTTTCATCGGCATCGCTGACTTTGAGCCAGTATTCGAGCATAATTTTCATTCGTTTTTCGTCAATACCGTGGGATAACAAAAGAAAGGGATTCCGAATTTAAATAGTCTCTTTTGTATCAGCAATGTCAATTTCAACGAACGAGAGACTTAAAGTCTCTCAGAATCGTGATGAAAATGGCGAAATTTTTTGAGACGTCTAAATTCACCTCCCACGACAATTTGTTCAAGGCGGATACATTTTTTATAACTGTATATTCAAGCACTCGAATTGATTCGCATCCTTGCCCCTTTCCAGACAGATAAAGCTGAGGAGGGGAAAGGAGGCGAAAACGAAAAAAAGAAGCGACACACTCGTCAATGTTAAGAAATTGATTTGACTGCAATTTAAGGTGGTTCTAGCGAAAAGTTTTCTATGTCAGAGTTTCATAAAATTTAAATCACGTTCTGTAGTCAGTAACACATTTGTTAACAAAATTTTAAAATGAATGACCAGTTCTTTTCAAAAATATTTGTCTCTGAAAATCGATGTTTTTGCATAATGTCTTATGCAGCTTCGGTGTTGAAACAGAATTTATTTTTTGTTTTGCTTAAACAAGATGTCAGATTGTTTCAAAAAACTATCATAACTAACGTTAGATATTGAAGATTACTGGAAAAAAGTTTAAAACATATTGACCATCTAGTCTAGGAACAATCACGTTAACGAAATTTTCAATGTTAAAATGGCTGATTGTGATTGATCGGTTAGGTACAATTCGATCAAAAAGTTTATTCTCGCGAAACGTGAATATCATTTGAAAATCATTAAAAAAAATTTGACATGCAACTGAATAGTAGGGTAAATGCACCAATGAATGGTCAGTTGAGCAAAATTTGAAATTTGTTTCCCCATTTCATAATGAAAAAAATGACCATTCAATTTCCAACATTTGAAACTGTAATCTTTGAATACTAAGTTATGAGAATACATAAAAAAATAAATGTTTTAAAACAAAAACCTTTAAAAAAAAACAGTATTCAGTAGGGAGCATTCATGGCGTTTTGACGAAACCTGTCGAAACACACAATTTATACAATTTTTCTCGAATAAACGGAAAATCGTTAATACACGATATTTGGTATCCGTGTGTGCATAAAATCACGAAAAATATGTTTTTGGTAAAAAATTTGATAACAATTATTTGTAATTCTTTATATTTGAAAATATTCTATCTAAACGACCATTTACTGGTGATATTTATTTTTGGTTACAATTTTTCGTATATTCATTTATTTATTTATTTATTCAAAAATAATAGGCAGCAGTTAAAAACTGTTTTTCCTATATAATATATGTTCATGAAAAGTCATAATATAAACTTTTTGATTTTATTATTACGCTACAACCACCTTAAACGAACGAAGAAAAAAGGATAGTGACACGATACAAAAGGGACCCCCACAATAAAAAAAAGGAAGATAAAACGAACGAATTGAAAATGACTTGAAATACTTGAGCAAAGAGAGCGACTGGTGCCGACCACGTGATTATAATTATCGTCGAAAATAATATTCGAGCGATAATTAGAAATGACTACGAATCAGATAAACATCCGAAGCCGAATGTAATATGACAATTAATTAGCCGGACACGAAAGGCTGATTGCAAAATCAATACTTGAGTCTCGAAAAAGCTGATTTGAACACGAGCAGCCCTGCCTCTGAAACTATAGTGGTTTTGTCGTTCCGGCTATATCCGACTGAATTGGATAAACGAGCAATGCGTGTATGCGATCTTGAGGTAGGGAGGAAAATATCCTAGAAAATACATAATCTAAGAAGAGGTTATTATCTAGACTATCACACGACACTCGGAGGAGTTTGTTTTTGTTTTGCTACCAATTTGTTGTCTCTCATTCTCTCTCTCGCTCTCTTGCGCACTTGCCCTCTCTCTTTCTCTCTCGCATGCGCTCAAACGTTTATTCCATCTCTCTTTCACTCCTTGATCATTTCTTTCAATATATATGCGCACACGTATGACAGCGTGTATATACGTACGCATACATACTGCAGTATGTACACACAACTATAATTCATGTAACAGTCAACGTTACATCACAATTACGCCGAGACTGAAAGGGTAAGTTTTGTGGAGACGATACCCTGGCATTGGCAAGCCACCGACAAAAACCGACGTTCACTGTGCACTGATATGATGATCACACTTCTAGCTCCTGTGTGCTCTTCTTCATCAGGTGGGCTCTCCTTATCGGGCGGAACGATGAACAAGAAACAAGTCTCTCCCTAGGCAGGAACGTTTAACAAGATGAAAAAAAAGGATGAAAGAAAAATAAAGAAAGAAGAATAAGAAAACGTAAGAAGAAAGAGGAAAACTTATAATTGAGAGCAGACGTCCAAGTGTAATAATAATCCGCACCTCACTTGTTTCACTGTGCACATGGTCTGAATGTCAACGTAAACACGAATTGTGGCCACCACGGGCTTGGTACAACTGGGTACAATTCGGTTGGCGCGATTCCAGCGCTGATCTAAGGCATGAGCAAAAACGAGAGGGTTGTCCAGCGGTAGCAGCAGGGTTGCGGGGACGTTGCGAAGTAACCATCAGCATCGTCATAGCATCGAGTAGACATAGTAGTAATTTGATCGGTAATGATGAGGGTAATAATAATGTAAGTAATGGTAATAATAATAATGAGGAATAAGATAATGCGGACACAGTTGAGACAGTTAGGTTGAGGATTAGCTAGGGTGGTGGATAGTCGGTAAAAAGTGGTGGTGACGCTTAGCTCGAGCAACGATTTGGGGCATGTGTCGCGTGTGCCGCCAATAACTCAGAACTCGGCGAACTCCTTGGCGCACTTCTCCTGCGACGAGATCCGCAGCGTCTCCTCCTCGTAGTCGTCAAAGTTGCTGGTGTCGCCGCCGCCCTTGCACTTGGGCAGGTAGGGCGCGTCGAGCCTCTTCTGGAAGACGGCGATCCAGTCGGTGCTGGCGAACCATTTGTGGCCTTTGATGTCGTTGACGCCGGCCTTGAGGTTGCCGTACCTCTTGGTGAGGTCGACCTGCAGTAGGTTGCGCAGCAGGTCCTTGAGCTCGGAGCCAAAGTGCGTGGGGAAGCGTAGCTTGCCGGCGACGATCTTCTCGTAGATCTGGATGGGCTGGTCGGCGAAGAAGGGCGGATAACCCGCGGCCATCTCGTAGACTAGTACGCCGAGCGCCCACCAGTCGACGGCCTTGTTGTAGCCCTTGCTGAGGATGATCTCGGGCGCGAGATACTCCGGGGTGCCGCAGAGCGTCCACGTCCTGCCCTTGACGCGCTTCGCGAAGCCAAAGTCCGTGACCTTGAGGTAGCCTTGCGCGTCGATCAGCAGGTTCTCGGGCTTGAGGTCCCGGTAGATGAGGTCGAGGTAGTGCAGGTACTCGAACGCGAGGACGATCTGCGCGGCGTAGAAGCGCGACTGGGGCTCGCTGAAGCGGCCAATTTTGCGCAGGTGGCTGAACATCTCGCCGCCGGGCACGTACTCGAGCACCATGTAGAGGTTGCTGTTGTCCTTGAAGTGGAAGTGCAGCGACACCAGGAACGGAAAGTTGATCGCCTGGAGGATGCGCTTCTCGTTGAGCGTGTGGTCCACCTGCTTAAGCTTCACTACCTTCTGTTTGTCCAGGATCTTCATCGCGTAGTACTCCTTCGTGGGCTTGTGCTGGACTATCATGACCCGGCCGAACGAGCCCGTGCCCAGGGTCTTGATCCGCTCGAAGTCCTCGAGACACGCGGTGTTGGTCGGGTTCTTCTTCCATTTCTCCTCGAACTCCTCCTTGGCCTGCTCGAGGAACTCCTTCACGCTCTCGGCTGCATCTACTTTCTTGTTGGCGCTCGCGGCGTTGTTGCCCATCTTGCCGGAGCCGCTCGAGCCAGCCAAGGCTCCACGGATGTCAAGTTTCCTTAGAATTTCGGCGTTTTTACCGGGCGACAACGCGCCGCTTTGCTCGCGTTTAAACTACCACCCGCACTCTCTCGCTCGCTCTCTCTCGCGCGCGCTCTCTTTCTCTCTCTCGCTCGCTCGAGCTGCTCACTCCTGCTCAGACCGCTGATTGCAAGCGCGCGGCCTCGATTACACCGAGCGCGAGCTCGCGCCACAAAGCACTTGTTTAATTCAAGTTCCGGCGGCCCAGCAAATGGGTCAACACTGATCCTCGTCCGCACCCCGCGCCATCTTCCCGAGCGCGGCTGGCTCTCTTCTTGGTCCCGACGACTCTGCTTCGATTTTTATTATCCAATTGTCGCCCTGTTCACACACCGATTCAATCACCAACTCGAGCCACCACAATTTATGGCTCTCTCCGTTCTTTCTCTCTGTTTATATATTGATGTATATTTATCTTCTTATACTCGTATCTATCTATCTATATATAATCGTCGTGTAACTAAACGCGCGCACACACATACTTGAAAAACGTTTCAAGCGTGTAAATCTCTGCTGGCTGTCCTGGTGCGCGAGTGTAAATGTGTCTTGAATATTCAAACAGAGTGCTGCCCCCCACAGCACCTTTAATTAATAATCACGAGCTTTTTAATTTGCTTGCTTGCTTTATTATGATTGTTGGTTTAGCCGTGTGATTGGTGAAACTTGGTCGAGCGCACGGCAACCGATCGAACGCACTCTCACACACAGACACACGCGAATCCAACAGGCACGACGACGAGATTTTGACAATTTGTTTGCCTACGGCTTGTCCGTAGCAGACGGCAGTTACTCGTTCGCTCTGCCTTCTTTCCTTTAAGATGGCGGCGCGGCCCGCGGATTATTGGCTCGTCAACGACTTTGCGCGCGCGAGCACTGCTTCAGGCTCAACCCGAGCACGCTGGTCGGCTGCGCCCGGACGGCTGCGGATGCTCGCGAGGTGGCCCGTTCCACTTTTATCTTGGACTTTTGCTCGCGGAGGAGAGCCTGACTCGCGTTCTCTCACGCCGCGCACTCGACGTTCGAATCACTGTGCGTGCACGGGTCAATCGCCAACTCAGTATTTTCGCGCTAGATGGAGGCTGAAGAGCAGACGCGCCGCACTATCCTGGCATCTTGCGGCCGCCACCACAACTTGTCCGCGTTCCCTGCTGTCCACGTGAGAGCGCGCGCGCGCCAACCGCGTCCCAATCCGCGGGTTCCGCAGACGCCCTCCTGAAACATTCAAATATTTATATCACTTCCTATTTTCAACTCTTCCTTATCAATAATTAACAATAACCAGCACAACGCAATCAAACGGAATAACAGATTTTACGACTTACATCGCAGTCAATTATTTATCAATCAGTTTCACACACAAAACTTTCATCACATTCCATTCATTCGTTATTCAAAGCCACAAATTACATTTTAATTGTCTTTCAAACAATCGCTATTAAACCTGCCGAAAATCGTCCAACTCTTTTCATCATTCACGCTCTTTTCACAAGCTCATACAACTTTTCAATAAAGTTCAAATTTTCATTTTCAAGATGTAGGAGTTTGAAAGTGGAAAATTTGGTGGTTTTGATAATTTTGTTATAAAGATAAAGTGCCAAAAATAAATGATATAATATGATGTTGGAGAGTTGACCCGGTTTCACGAATTCCGATACGCTACTGAGCCAACGACAAGTTACGTATTCAATCATTTCTGGCGCGCTATTCCAAATTCAATTCCATCGGACAAAAATCATAAGACGCGCGTCAAATTATTTATACGTCTAAAAGGAAACTTTTACCTTTGGGCACGACTGGTCAAATTAAAATCAATAAAATCAATCGTTTACTATTGTATAATACTGCGAACGTTTCAAACTGTGGCAATTTACAATTCGTGACTTTACATCGCAAAATTAACATCCGATGCATTATTCAATTTCAAGTCAGTGTAAACTCATTAAAAAGTTGTGGGAGCTTGTACTTTTATCGATTTAAATTGTTAACCCCCCCCCCCTCCGTGTCATGACAGCTTCGCCAAAACTCCAAATCTTGACGCATCTCTTGATTCAGAATATAATGTTGACACACTTTTCGATATGTTTCAATAAAACATATTCAACATCATTAAAAATAGAATTGCATTATATATTGCGTTTCGTGAAGAAAACGTCGTCCAATTTGAAACGAAAATGACTTTCAATTGGATGACAAACAAATTGAAGAAGAAGAAAAAAAAGAAAATCAATTAATAACACGAACGATTTTTCAATTTAAATTATCAATTCCAGTAACAAATTTTTCACCAGCGTTCTAGATTGCAAAGTTCACAGTCCGGAACGTTGATTTAACATTAAAACCTTTGTCGGTCTAGACTGGAGAACGAGCTGTTACCACAACTGCGATCGCTATATTTTTCCAGTCTATTTTTCTTACTTTTTTATAAAAAGACATTTTTTCACGCATCATATCGATAACGTGGCTTCTTTTTTCTTTACAATATAAAAAAATAAATAAATTCTGACGTTATTGATTTTTTGCACAGCTTCTTTATATTTTTAGACTCTGAAAACGGAGAGCTTATCGAACAATTTAAAAATACATCAATTCGGCAAAGATTTTCAGTGTTTATTGATTGGCCATCTCAAAAGGCTGATTCTGATTAATCTTCCTTGCTCTTCCTTTTTTCTTGTTTTTCTCTTTTATACGTGGCAATAATGAGACAACAACGAGGTTGCGACAAAAAGGGTTGACTTTCTTGAACCAAGACGGATTTTGTCAGAAGCAAAGGATTTTGTTGCAAAATGACCCAACAAGTCGCGAAATGCGGTCTAGAAACTGGCAAGCTAACGCGCTGGAAAAGCTTTCTATTTATAATCGAGGGCTGAAGAGGATGAAGGTGTTGTATTGCTCGCAAGGCTGGACACTCACTAGCCCGTATCAACCTTTTACCGATAAATTTCTACAGTTAGATGAACGACAAAAAATTTAGACGAGAGCCAGCCAAAGAGATGCCAGTGAAAGGGGAAAAGGGATGAAAGAGAACAGCGAATTGATTGGAAACTCTTTTTTTTCCTCGCTCAACTCTCGCCTAGATTCTGTCACAGATTTGAAACAAAAATTTGATATATTTAAATCGTTTTCGTTTGACCTACAGAGTCAGGTGGTTCGCTTGATTCGATTAATCCCATTTGTTAGTTGTACTATTTTTTCCAATACCAAAGGTAACCTTCGAACCGATTCTTCTAATTGAGATGTAATGCAGAGAAAGAGCAAAAATGTGAAATGAAAATCGCGCGAGAATTTCGTGAAAGGGGGAAAAAAGAAGAAGTGCCAGTAACGAGGAAAATGAATTGTACCGATGGATTAGAAATCACAGAACGGAATTTTTGTGTTTTAATTTGGACAAAAATGTTTGAACTGTGATATAATCAATTAAGTTGATGAATTTTTGTTTCTTTCCGATGAGACAAGAGAGATGCCAGATTATGAAAAATAATATTGTATAAAACTAATTTATCTAAAGTAAAAATTATTGAATTATGACGAGATAAGCAAATTGGATGATATTCGATTAATTGGAAATTAATTAATAAGATTGCAGAGAGAGAGTTTTAATGAGTTTTCAGTAGGGTTAGATTTGCTTCTTGCATCATGCGCGCGACCACAGCGTTATCGATTCTGACAATGTCCGAAAGCTACTTGCTAATTTGTATGTCGCTCAACGTTATTCTTCCTCTATCATTGTTCTAACTTTTTTTTTTTTTTTTACAAAAGTTTCGTGCATCTCAAGCATGGGACACTTCTACCAACTACACTCTTTTCTTTTTGACTGTTTCAATGTACGTTACACGTTTGTAATGTTTTGCAGTAAACCAGGAAATATTTTCTATTCCCGTGTGCCGCATCTTGTTTATCCGTTATTATATTAATAAAATATAAAAAATAATAACACTTTATTTAATAAACGATAACACATAAATGTTCTTTAAATAACTTTGAACGCTCAAAAAAAGTATCTTCATTGTTTATTTATGCTTTTGTTTTAGCCCATTTTAAAATAGAAGCTGCCTTTTTATTTATAAAAGACAAGAAAAGAAATTCACTACTTTTATTTATTCATCACAGTCAAACAACATTCGCAAAAATTGTACCAGCACTCTCTATAATGGTTTATTATATTTATAATAGCCTCTGATAAAAAAAACATTCAAACAATGAAAGATTAAAATATTTTTTCCAAACAAGTTGCGTTCATCAGAATTTCTGCACTCTTATAAAAATACACAAAAACAAATCGGTTTTTACGGTTGTTCGTTCCAACCTACTTTTTCTCACCCTTGTATTCTATTTTTTTACGCAAATATCTATTTTTTTTGTTCTCCCCGGAAAAACACTGGTACATCATCAACGCATTTAAAAAATATTGAATCAAAATCGTTCAAGCAATTTCGTTCAAGTATAATTGTATTTTCGTTTAATTTTTGGAGTGTTTTTTTTAAATTTTAATTTGATTCTATCAATTTCAACATTTCGTTAGTATTTTTTATGTTATCTTTCAATTCTGAAACGTTTTTAATTGAATTAATTACAATAAAAAATAATATGTGTAATACATTATGTATTTGTTGTTTGTGATATATTTACTTTATACATGATTTATATATGATTGAATTATTAGATATGATATATAAACTATGTTTTATTTCATCAATCAACGTCTATAAAATATATGACTATAATTAACAAAGAGCTTGAATTAATTATTCGAAGTTGCACAGGGATATTTTTGCCTCTGAACAACGCAACATTGTTGATAAGTCTATTTAACGTTATGATGTATGTGTGCCAGAGGTAATTTGATTCGTCACATGGCCTTATTTCGGTGCGTGCAGTTTAAGTGAATTAAATAATGCGTAATTGGTTTGGAGGAAAGCTCTCTGAAGGGGGTTAGAAGTTGAAGAGGGGTGACCAAGGAAAAAGACAACTTGAATGGGAGGAAAAAACGAGTAGAAGGGAAAGAAAAGTTGCAGCGCAGTGAAATCTTTTTGCGGTCATCGTATTTGCCGCCCGGCCTTCTTCCCCGAGTGTAATGGAAAGTTACGAGCTATTTCTGAGTGTCTCGGCTCTGAAAATTGATGACTAATATACTTTTTAAAGCGCGTCGTTATTTCCCGTCGTTTTTTTTTTTTTTCGTTTCCCTTTTTTTATGTTTTGTCTAAAATTAGCACATTGTTTTTCGTTCATATCAACAATCTTGGTCGTAAATTGCAATGAGGTGCAAATTTATCCCACACACTTTGGAAACTATTCCAACTTTTCAATCGATTTTCCAACCACATTGGGAAAACTTTTTTTGTAAAATTGATTTTTCATTTTAATACTTTATTGACATTTTTTATAATCCTGCAGATGAATTGATAAACAAAAAAGTAAAACTCATCTTTGATTGAAAAGAAAAAATTTTGATTCGTAAGATTTTTTTTATTCATTTGATTGCTGTGGAAATGTTGACATTCAAATGTAACTTTTTTAAATGAAACGTAAGATTGCGCCTTCACTTAGTGGTGCCATCTCAGTAAACATCTTCTCGCGAACTTCAGTTAAAAGAGAAGATGATAAGTAGAATTTCGCAAGAATCGTCTTTATGCCAATAAGTTTAAAACAACCTAAATAAAAATTGTAAAATCCACCTCTAGATGAAAAATCAAAATAACAAAAATAACCCGCCCACCATTTATCAATTAATTCTAAAATTACATTTTTTAAATAAATTCTTATATTTAAAAAAAATTGACCTTAAATAAAATTTGAAACTCGTTTTACAAATGTATTTTGACATCAATTTCATAATCAACATTGAATACATTTTTCTGTCCCCTTTTCAAACACAATTCTATTTTTGATAAATAAAATAAATATTAAAAGTTATATAAAATTATTCACCCCCTTAATTTATTAAAAATTGATTGAAAACTTTTTTTTTCATTTTTAGTATCAATGGAATGTATGAAAAAAGCAGAGTAGCATATAACTGCAGTCGGTAAAGTTGATTGACAAGTGAAATCGATTTAAAACTCTTAATTAAACGATAATATCAATTGCTTTGAATCGATTTAAACACGTTTTGTACATTCTCATGTCTGTAATATCATAACGACTGTTACAATGAGCAAAAATGTAATAAAAATGTATTTTTTAGTTTATTTATAAACACTATTTAATTTTCAACGCTAAATGTTTATTGGTGTTTAACCAGCTTAAAAGATTGTCTAAAGAAGAGCTGTTCTAAAAAAAATTGTCGGGGTCAGTTTAATCTGTAACAATAAACTCGTTTTAACATCTTTCAGACGGTTAGGTTGAAGCCCTGATGGTTGAATATAATGATAGAGAGTTATCGACGCATATTGTGTTCACAGCCATTGAACTGTTCGAAGGTAATTACGGTAACCAATAATTCAATCAACTTTACACTCGTACAAATTATAAATTCCATTTTTTGGACTTATTAAAATAACCCAAAACGAAAAAAATTGCAATTTGGAAAAAAAAAGGAAAAAGTGCTGATCAACAATTTTTGATTGCCATTTTATTTTCTAATGAGGAGAAAGTTAAAACAGCGAGAAAATAAAAAAATAAAAAAAGGAGACGAAGAGAATTGGTAAAGGCGAACAGATTGTCCGCTACCTGCCACATTTAGCGAAGAAGCGAACGAGTGCACTGAAGGAAAAGAAAGACAAAGGAAATTCATACAACTTCTAGCGTGGCGTTTTTAAAAAGAAGTCCAAGTCAGTTATATTATCAACGTCCAAGTCTAACGTATCCCGGTTTCACATTTCTAAAGAAACCCATATACGAGAAGGGCCAAAGAACTCTGTCAGCGAAACGGAGCGCATTTCCGGCTGGATGTAATAGTTTTACAGTGTCATTTCAAAGACTGCGGTGATACTACAAAAGATGGGGACACAATTTTCCCCCCCTTGAATCATAATTGTGTTTCATTATCAAGTGCACAGGCAAATTTATTTACGTCTAAGAAAATAATAAGATTCTTCATATTACTCAACACTTTGTGCGAGTAAAATTGGTATACTTTTTTTTTATGGAAACTATATATAAGAGAATTTAATTGCTTTCAATTAAACTGTTTTTAGTCACAAAAGTGATATTCGAAATATGATGGCCGGAGATTATTTTTTGGCTCGGCGAAACGGTAACAAAATCATGAAAAATTGTTCACAGAAACTTTTAGCGTATAAAAAATGGTTAACGCATTGTGCTCACGGCTATTTTATCAAGAATATAATGAATTCGTCTGTTTTCTGGAGAAATATTCATGAATTCATTTGCCTCAAAATGAACATTCAGTTTTATATTTTCTTGTGCTTTATTAACGTATATTAAATGTTTGAAGAAAAAAAAATAACGTCCATTCTTTAATAAATAAAAGTAAAAATTTCACAAACAATTTGTTATGACGACCATTTTGTTGTATTTTTCTTTAAATGTTCAAACTCAATTTAACAAGTTGAATAACAAAGCCAACTAATTATTCATTTGTCACGCATTTTAGTTTGAAATGTTTGGTTCGATCAATTGCAATAACAACTTTGCGCATTCTCAGATTTACTGCAGGAAACGAATAAGGAACGTCTAGATCGAGAACCAGCCACTACGATAGTTCGGTGAACTTGCTTTTCAATCGGCTAAAAGTGCAACAGTGTGGGAGGATTTGCCCGTGGAAGATTTGTGCGATCAACTTCGTCGTGCTGGCGCTCTCACAGAGATTTCTCTTGAGTCTAATATGTCACCTCCTCCTATTTCAAATTGGGCCTACTTTATAATATTTTTGATTACTATATCAACTCAAACAATTTCTCTCGATAAAATGCAAAAAATCAAGCTGTATGTGAATTTTATATTTCTTTTTTATGTGTTCATATATATTTTTCATAAGTCACTTATATTCAAATTTATACGAGATCTGATATATGTTTTTGTTTGTGTGGGAAAGTTGTTAATAAAAAACAACTTTTCCATAGAATCAGAAGAGTAAATGTTTGATTTCTATACACTTCTACACACAAGGTGAGTTTATGAAGTTCTAAAAAAAAAAAGTTTCTTCTGATTTGTTTCAGACTGTGATTTTGCGGGCAATTTTTTATTCATTAGAGTTGACATCTTTGATGATACAACGTATTGAACTAGTTCGGTATTACTTATTCACTGTTGCTCCGTTACGTGACCATTCGTACTTTTAATTGCATTCGGTCTATATAGTTTGAGATTGTGTCTGACGGTGCGGAGTGATGTGCACGGTCTTCACAGACACGAAACAAATTATTCAAAATATTCACCCGTACGCTGAGCAAAAAGATTGTAACCTAGTGCAAGTACCGGCTGACCATATCAAACATAATAATTCATGGTTGTAGAGTCAAGATGCGTGACACGAGACCTAATCGTAATCATTTTTTCATAATCTGTGCATTGCCCAAGCAAACGTAAACAAAAAGACAATCAAACATTCAACTATTTTCAAACTAAAGAAAGTATTCTTTTTAACTCGTTAGAAAATTCATTTAACACATTTAATCAAGATGCATCATATGAGTTTCTAAATATATACCATCACATACATTACAATTTGAATATATATCAAATTTATAAAATATATATAAAATATAGAAATGCATTAAACGAAAAAAGACCAATTTTTAACTTTGAGATAAGCTCTTTTTCATCTTAGGAGACGATATATAATATATTTTATGATATAAATATAATATTCAATCTTAGAGATAAAAATTGATTATTTTATATGATATTTATAATATATATGTTATTTTTCAGTTATAAAATCATTCTCTTTTATTCGGTTCAATTTTTTACTCTTGCAATTGATAAAAAAATTTTGCTGCCTTTGAAAATCGTAATAAAATTGATTTATAGCGTTAAATGTGAGTTTGTGGGACATCTGCTTGGTGTAGATTGTGTCTTCACCTGCATCGGTTTTCGGCAGCTGTTACGCCACATTATCTTCTTCGTGCTTGCTTTCAACCAGCGGCACGTGGCTGATACAATTTACAAAAGGGCTTAATGATTGCGCGTCATGAGAGAGAATCGTCGGATAAAGCTTGAAAAAGATTTTCGTACTTTTTATTACTTTTCCCCGTCCTTTCGTCATAATTATATGCGACCTATCTTGCACGTAATCTAGTTTTCAAGTTAAAAATAACTTGAAATAACTGTACAAACTTCACATGATTAAAAACTCGTAGAACCGACGGTGCATCTGAATTACTTTTTCGAGAAAAATTTAGCCATTTCTTTTTACGTTATTTTCGCTCGTTAGAAGAGGTAATGTTGTGTACAATTTAATGCTCAGAGTACAAGTGAATTCAATTTTGGTATAAAACGCCTTTATATTATACATTTAATTGAAAAATAAGTGTAATCGTTAAGCATTTTGATTATATTGTTTCTAGACATTGAAATCATTAAAACAAAAAGTTTACTCGCGAGTATTAAATTCAAGACTAATTGCATGGGAAGCTGATTCGCGATTCTGATACGAATATAATAATAAAATGTAACTAGTGTTTCACCTATGTTCCAGACAGTTTATAAGCATGATGCTATATACGTATGGTAGCAATTCAATGGCGGAGAAAGCAGACGGTGCAATGGAAAGTGCGCATAAGGAATGATATTTGTTTATGTAATAGTCTCTATTTGTGGAGTAAAATAGAATTAAACTTCAAGATTTCATTGCGATTTACTTTCAATAAACCTAATTAATGTATCTGTAAAGTTCTACTCATTTCTACCTCAAAGATATTTCATTAAACCACTTGTTTACAAGAAAAATTAATAATTTGTTGTGGTAAAAGCAAAAAATTAAAACGATCCATGAAATAATTAACATTTCAACTTGACGAGTTTCTGTTGAACGTTTTGTTGTAAATTGAACAAAATTATTTAATTCATACCGACCGATTTCAAAATGCAATTATGCTCATCCCGTCAAAATTATTGTTTCACAAAGACGACAATATAATAACATGTACTTAAAAATCAAAAAGCAAACGAGATGTTAAAATTGACCTAAACTCTAAAGAATCGTGTTATTTCGTTAGCTGTGTATTTGTCCCATCTGTCTATTCAAGTTTAACAATGGAGAACCTGACTTGGGTTTATGAGGTCATGCTTGATTGTTGCGCTAGATAATAATTATGTACAAATCGAGCGATTGAAAATTGACATAGTGGTACAGCGCACCAGTTTTTACGCGGCAAATAAAATTTGCAATATAAATAAATGAACTGTTACAAACGTTCTTATAATTTTTTCCCCTTGAAGATGAATTTAAACACAGTTTTAATTGCAAAAAAAGGAAAAAAATATATTGAAATTGGAAGAACGATTGGAAAGATGACCTTTTCTTTATTTGTTTGCAAAGTGAATTCCGAAAGGTTTTGGTTTTGAAAGTTTATGTATTGTCACGTTTGTCTTTGAGGACTAAAAAGACTATTGGTCTTTTATTTGGATTTGATTGCTTTGTAATTGTGAATATAGACTTGAATGAGATAAAGTAACAAAAGATGCCATGTACATCTTGTTGATGGTGAATTAATTGAGTCTGTTGTCTTTGTCACATCTCGTGTTAAATATAGGTGGTATCGATCTATAGCGTTGACAAATAAGCGCTTGCGCTTTATATAACTTTGCATCATCTTTACTCGTTATCCTCTGGCTATATTAATAAGAAAATGAACAAGCTCAAATCTTGACGACTTTTTTTCGGTATTTTTCTCTCATAAGAGGATTAAAAAACTTTTCCATTTAAAATTCTAATTTTTGATCGTAAACGAAGAGACGGGGGATGATAAAATTGTTTACTGATCTTCAACTAGGTCGCTGAAGAACGATTTTGGATCGTAAAATTTTAATATGCTCTTCCGGTGTAAAAGGGGATGAAAAGAATTCCAAAGTACAAAGTTCGGATAAGAAAACTTAGACTGAAGAATATCGTTTAAGATTTTGAACTTGCAACCCTAAGAACAGATTGTCTTTTCTTTTTACATCGGTTATATTCGAACGATCCAAACCAACCGCTATTATGTCATGAACCACTGACCCCAAAATCACCGACGAGTCGGTCAAGTTTCGTCTATGAGATTCAAGTTACCGAAAATTCTGCACGCAACGTGTGCCAAAAGTTTGTACTGAAATGAACCCCTTTTTTGTGACTTTCTTATGTGACGTAAGTTGAACGTGCAAGGCAACGTGGAAGACAACGTGAAAGATCCGCAGGATGAACATCTGCCGGCGGATGTTGAAAATGGCTTGAAAAATTGAATCTTGGCTTGTGCGATGAGCGAGTGAGTCTTGGTGTAAGCAAATGAGGTCGAAAGTGAGTGTGTGGAGCGCGTGAAGTAGTGCTGAATGGTTTGTTGGCTGCGATGCAACCTGTAACATGGACGGGGTCCGACCAGAGGCGACCTCATAGCGACGAGCGCGCGTACCTTTTTAACACACGGCCGGAAACAAGGCCGTGCGCGAGACTTGTAAAACTTTCCGCTTGGGAGCGAACGCGACGCCCGCTCGCTTTTCCATCAAAGATAATGCGCCGCCACGTCGCCGTTTTGAAAACGCTAATGATAAGCCCGACGCAACGTTCTTTTCAACTATTGCCGGCTGACGCCGGAAACTCGTATTATTTTTACACGTTACGTTCGGCGTGAGTGGCGCCGATTGGTGCGATGTATCCAACGGTGGGGATTGCAGTCCGCTTTTCGACCAGGTCCTCTCCTCGTTGCAACTCTTTTTTTTTCTCTCTCTCTCTCTCTCTTCCCCCAATATCTTCTTCCTCGCTGCGTTTTTAATTCAGGTTAATTAGATTACACGACCCTGAGCTTTGGTCCTTCTTGAACTGCCAGTCGCCCTTCCAACTTTCCTCCATGCCCTAATCCGATTTCATCCTCATTCCGTTTCATTTTTTTTTGCCAATAGTCCAGTCGTGTTCCCAATTGCATGCTAAAATTGGTCGAAAAAGAACTATTAGTTATAACTTTTTAACTTGTAACTAAATTTGAAATTGTGCCTTAAGATGAACGATGGAAAGAGAAGTTTAAAAGAAGACGAAAAGAAGTACAAGCAAAGTGAAGAATAAAACGAAAGAGAAGGTCCTGAATTTTATGAAAGGTCTACTAAATTATCCAAAGTTAACAGAAAGTTTTTCTCAAAGTTCGATGTTGGATCGTGTCAAATGTTGGATTTACACTCTTAATGTCGACTCGACTACCATGTATCAGTGTTTGTTTGGGAATAACTCGTTGCAACGTAATTCCTGAACCTGCATCTCTCGTGTAATAATCCATTTAATTATTCAGCTAACTGAATTCTGGCTTGAACAAAAGTTAGTTGTCTTATCTGGAGTGAACTTTGGCATAAGAACAGTATGTAGCTCCAACTCAGCGTTTTACCACTGGTTGATTCTCCGAAAATTAGTTTTGTTCCATAATCATGTGGTGCAATTATATACTTCCGACGATACTTTTGAGTCAACATTACCTATCAGTGTTATGTAAAAAAAAAACGTATCCCATTTAGTTAAACGCGAAAAAAAGTCAACTGGCGCCATTCAAATGAAAACATAAGAGTAACGTGAAAAGTGAATGAAGGATTTAAATTAATCAAAGCTCTAATCCATCTTTGAATGGATTTAATTTCAAAGCGTGAATAAATAAAAGGAACGGACAAAATTGCATCCCGAAAATGTACCAAATCAATTCAATCAAGTGATGAGTTTGTAATTAGTGCATATATTTTTAAGCGATTGTTTCTTTTCTAATTTATAAAGGTCAGGACAAAAAAAGCTCGCTCTTTATATAAATATACCGTCCCGATAAAGCCCCGCTATAAATATTTGGACAACGCATCATAATTTCCGAACCAGCCACAAATTTTCGGTCCTTTTGTTCATCTGAAATATACAGAACAGATATTTTAACGAAAATATAAATGTTGTAAAAAAATGTAAGTGCGAGACTAATTTAATGATTTTTTCAAGAACGCTAATAGTAAAATGAGTTTATTGGCTAAACAAGCGAACGTATAGTCAATGATCGTACACACCAGCACATGGTCATACTCTACAATCTAAAAACATTGATCTTCCGCATGATGCCAAAGACTATGATAGAACAAATTTTCTTAACAAATGTTTCATTCAGAGGACAAAAATATACCTTTCCATTCATTGTCATTCTTAAGAATGACAAAAAACGTAGAAAATGGAAATACATACTCAATTATTGGAGTCGATCAGATGAATTTTCTGTATCATTTTTCCACAATTTGTTGTATACAACAACAACTGCAGAAAGAACTGAACCATTTTGATTCTACCCGATCGATTTTATATGGAATCTAAAAATATTTTACTTTTTTTTTTCATCTCGTTAAACTTTTTTCTTTGCTCTTAACAACAATTTTGATGAGAAAAATGATGTCACAAAATCGATGCAAGAGTGAACAAGGATAATACAACGGGCAAGATGCTTTTTTCGATATTAATAAAAGGGTGTGAAAGCTTTTCAGGGCAAATCTCATGAAATTAATCGACAGGCACCGAACGTTGTTTGGATTCACGAACGACGTTCTGTTAGATAAGTAAATGAGAATCAAATCTGGAGCAAGTTTTACCTATACTCTTTTCTTTTTGTGTGTAACTTTTTTGTTTACTCAATTTTGACACTTATTTTGAAACCTAAAAAATAAATCGATATGCTTAGTGATGCCGAAGTCAATCTAGTTTTGTCTTTCTCGTACTTGTTGGTGCATTGTTAGCGCTATCTTTGTCGCACCTATACAACTTCGGCATCACCTTAATTATGTAGATTCAGGTTTATATGTTTTATATGTTTATATATAACGTGTAAATATTCATGAATGTAGATTTAAATTAATTGGTTAATCAAACTAAATAAAAAGACACATTTTTATCGTAACCTTCTGAGTGAGAATGAAATGATGAAAGGAAACACGGTGAATGAAAAAGAAAAAGAAAATGTTACTGACCTTTTTCTGGCTTTATTTTAGCTGCTCTTTCTAGTATACCTGGATGGTCCTGCAACGGTTTTTTTCCTATGAGTCTGAATGAAAAAAATAAAACGTTCGTCATCAGAGAAGAATTTCACGTTTATAAAATAAAACAACAAAGGAAATAATATAAACATAATATAGGTAAACAAAAAGCATCTTTCCAATTGTTTTGAAAAGAAAAGTGACTTTCTAATAATATTTCCGTTTTTTTAATTATTAGAAAAAAATGTGCATGACATAATTTGTTTTACATTTTGATTATTATTTTGTTACTTGATCCAAAATACATGTTACATGTTGAAACCTAAAATTTAATTTGAAATAAGACATCAAAATCGGCTACGACACCACATTGTGCTCGTATCAACAAAGTTGTGTTTTGATTTGAAACTTGATATCATTCTTAGTTTTCATTGCTCAAAACAATTAAATTCAAAATAAACAACGAGTGAAATGAATGTTTAAAAAAATGACAAAAAAGCCAGTTTATTTTTTGTCTCCCACTACTTTTATGATTAACAATCAAAGCAATTTGAAAAAAAAAACAAACAAAAACAAAAGAAAAGAGAAAAAGTATGGTGAGAAGAGAAAACAAAACGATTGGCACAAACCTTGTTTCGTCACTATCAACAATTTGTACAACCAAATTAGATTAACGGGCGTGATGTACAATAGACGAATAAAAAAATGAATCTGCTATATTCGTCAGTTAATTCAGGTTAATTGTTAAGAGTGGATGTCCCGCGGCAGCGAAAAATAATGCTTTTCAATCAGGGGTTCTTTAGAAATGTTGGCGGGTGCGAGAGCGCCATCTGCAAACGAGCGGGAAAGAGAAATGTTTGAAGGCCGCCGGCCTGCCGGCCGGGCCGGGGGTCGCGAGCGAATCAGTGAACGAGTCGGTGCTATTTGCGCGTCAGTCTGCAGTGGTAGTGTAACACGGTGCTGTCGTCTCCCGAGTGTGCAAGCATATCTCAGTGTTTAACCAGTTAATCACACAAAAACCATCGAAATGGCTGATATTGAAACTAAGTAAGTGTAGTACGACAACAATTAACAACTATTGTTAACAATTTGTCTCAAAACGGCACAAACTAAGTCGACTGTTGCGGTTCGGCAAACCACGCCAGCGTAGCGTCTCCTCGTTGTCGCTTGTTCCTGCCTGTTTTATCATCCATTTTCCTCGAGATTTTACAAACGTTTGTACAAAAAAAATCATCTTCCCGAAAAAGATCATTTTTTTCTTCCACTTTTTTCTTAACCGCGTTTTTTTTCTTCACACATTTTAGTGGGTCGACGCGAGGGTGGGGGAGAAGCACGCCGTGGCGATATTTCAGTAACCGCGTTGCCGTTTGTCGAAATTCGGTCGCGTCGTCCTCGAGGGCCACGTTTTCGCTACCTGTTTGAACACGTTCGGTGAAAAAAACCACCGCGGTCACCGACATGGCGCCGATCGCGTGCGCACCGCTATTCTGTTTTATCGTTTTTGTCGGCTTTTTTTGCCTCCAGCCTGGTGTAAAGTTCGACCTCTGTCCGACCACCTTTTTCTCATCTTCCACGCGCGAACGTCGTCCTCGCGACCAAAATAAAGATGAAACGCAAAAGAACCGTTTTCTACGAAAAAGAATCATGGTAAATACGAGGCCGCGTCGCGCTTTGGCGCGCCGCCAGTGTGTCTGTTTATCTTCCGTCTTTCTCCAATGCGTGCAACCCTGTTTTTTGTTTCCACCGTGTTTTTTTTTCTCTCCACGCAAGATGAATCGCGCGCTCGAGAAATTCTTTGAAAATGTCCAGCTTCGCCGAACTCGTTCGCCATTCCCCCTCCCCCCCCCTCCTCGAAATCGAAAAATAGAAATCATTTCTCTATTTACATTTTTTTTCTATTGTTGACAAAACCCACCGGAGGGGAAACAAAATAGTTCGGGCCGCTTAACGAGAACGGATTATTTTACCGAAAGTGAGCGGCCGGCGTATCGATCTGTCTTCTCTCTCACGGCGTATGGCCTTCTTCGTCTCATTTCTCCCGTCCGTGACGTTGTAACGTGTTGGTACGCGTTTTTCCAAGAGCCGTGTGTTTGTCTTTCGTTGATGACTCTGCGCGCCCCTCCCGCGCCCTTTGCCCTGGAATCCGCCCCCGCCGCGGCTTTCGAAACCGCGCGATTTTTCGAACCGCGCGCATGCGTTTTGCCAGTCGACGTAGAGGGGCGGGGGCGTCTCGTAAATATAACGCAAATGATCGCGCAAGATGCAATTTGCCGCGCTCAAACAGTTTGCCGAAATGAGAAGCGCTGAATCGCGCATTGCCCGCTAGGAGGCGCTGCTGCGGGCGTCCTATCTCCTTTTCTCTCTTTCCTTGCGTGTCCTTCTCCCGCACACTGCACGCTTGCGTTATATCAATGGTGCTTTTTTTTCAACCTCGCGGTCATTTTAATGAAGTCTTTTTTCTTTTTTTTACTTCGACACAACAACAAAAAGTCGAAAGAATTGTATAAAGGATGTGCGACATTTGTCAATGAATTGCGGAATGCTGTTCAATATAATTATGAATTATCTGCTTTCGTTCAAACAAGTTGTTTATTTTTAGTCCCCTGTTGCTTGGTAAAAGCGGACGACTTGTTCTTTTTTCTTTCTCTCGAAAACTGACGAACTTGTACTTACAAAAATAATCACACACATTGTTTTCATTTTCAACCTTTTGTTTACAAACAATTTGTTATAAAAAATTGATTTGCCTCGAGTTGTTATTAATATCGGACATTTCTTTTTTATCCGCAATCCAATATTGGAAAATCTGAAAATGTGAACTTGTTTTATCTATTTTTTATTAAAAAAATTGATTGAGAATGGTAATAGAATTTTATAAGTAATAAAATTGTACGCAATCATTTTCATCTACCGCAAGATTACACATGCTTTTCCAAGAAAAATGGTTAGATAATTTTCCGGGGTTCCGAGAATCCTGATCCGATCCTGCGGCTTGGCTGATTTGTGTTAGTGGCTGGCAGTAGATGTGTGTGTGCATGCACGAACCTGAGAATGCCGACTACAGTGAATACTCAGGGAAATATAAGTAGACGGCGTTTCACGACATCCTTTGAGTCTGATATTTGTTTCCCAAAGATTGCATAGCGGGTGATCGTGTTTTCATTAACTCAGCAGCGAATGCAACCTCCGAATCTAATGCTTTCTCCCTCATCAACTCATTAATTCGTTTATTGAATCCCTGGTCCGAACTTTCTCATGAAATCACCGACATTATGAGCCTATTTTTTTCTCTCTCTCTTCGAAGCAAAAATTAAAATGAAAACTAGTTGTATCCTTCTTTTTTTCTTTGACTTTCAAAATTGTTCTTTTCCGAATTCCCATCGAACTTCGCAGTTAGTGCAAATAATTGTAGTATCGATAATGGCTAGTTGAGAGTCCTTACAAGTGAAACTCCTCATACAACTAATACGTTCTAACCGAGTGCAACTTGCTGCTGCTGATCGCGGTGCAAAAAATTATATCAAAATCCCTGCCAATTGATAACAATTAAAAAAAAAGACATTATTCGACAAAATCGCAAAAATTGGATAAACATTTATGTAAACATATAATGTATATGAATTATAAATAAATTATACATCAAAATTACATGTATAAAAAGTAATTTAAAAAATTGGCCAATTTCGTGACACAAATGTTTTACGAAGACTATTAATTTTGCTTTAACATTTGCAAATGAAAGATATAATGAATAAATAATTAATAGACTTCGAGTCGATTATGCTTATGATTACTACAAGTTCTTTTTATATTGTCAAGGCTGATCGTAATTTTTTACACTTGTGTATGAATGAAAATGAATTGAAGAAAAAATAAGAATACGAAAAGCTGCTATAACTTAATACGAAAAGGTATCCAGAAATTATTGAAATGACTAACATTGTATTTTGTTTTGCAGAGTTGAAAAAGAAACCACCACCAAAGTCGTCGTCAGCTCGCCTGAAAAGAAAGTGGTCGACGATGAAAAGAAGATAAATAGTATCGAGGTCCACGAACCAGAAGTCGACGAGGACTCCAAGTCTTCAGAAAATGGAGATGCTAAAGTCAAAGAGAATGGATCCACTGAGGAAAAAGATACGGACGGAAAGGAGGAATCTCCCAAAAAGGACAGCGCGCCAGGTATATAAAATTTATTTCGTTGAAATTGAATATAAAGATGTGAACAATATTTTGTAAAAAATTCAAATGAAAGTAATTAAAATAATTGCTCAGATATGTGTGTTAAATGAAAAAAATTCTGATAAAGCAACGGTTCTTGATAATTTTTTTGTGCAAATCGACCCAGCAGTTGAGTGACAACCAATCTACTGCTGAGTTGATTTATGTGTTAAAATTAGAAGCAAAAATTGATGGAGTTCTGTTGAAACTATTTTTTCAAATTGAACCTCTATCCGAGTGATTATCTTGGGTTATACAGAAGTGGAATGACTATAACTATTTCAATTATTTCAGAAGCTGATGCATGCTGTATAAAGAGGAAATCCGTGTCTGCTGATGCGACCAATGGTACTAGCGCTGTTGACGGCGCGAGCCCAGAAAAGAAGGCAAAGCTTGACGACAAACCCGCCGAGACCGAGACAAACGGTGACGCGGCGGAGACAAAGGCCTAATCCAGTAATCCTCGCAACTTTATAGATCTATAACATTTTAATAGACAGTTTTCACCATCTCGCGTGAAATGAGAATCAACATAATCATTTGTGCATTGTCGATAAAAACGAGAACGATTGTCGATCGCATACTTTGACAAAAAAAACAACCAACAACAAAAATCATTACTTTTTATTATTGCGATTCATTTTGTGTTTAAGAGTGGACTTTGTGTATACTGCAGTACATACTTCGCGTCGAATTTGTTAACAGCGGTGCTGCATTGCTTGATACTTGCGTTCTATCACAATTTTTTGACTTAACAAACATGAATGTCGATTCCTTTTTCACACATACACACAAAAAAAAAAAAATATTCAAATAACATTCAGATACACCATATTCATTATATTTATCATATTCACGATGCTATTGTTACACATTTGAAATTAAAAACAAATGCGAGTACTGTTTAAAAAGAAGATTAAAAGAAAAACAAATTAGTTTATAAAAAATGAGAGACACGGAGTTGAGCTATTGTCGTTTCGCAGCTGCTCCGTTCTGCAGATATATTTGATGAGCATAATTCGAGATGGCGTACAGAAGAACGTTATTTTTCTGTAAGATACATTCCTACAAAAATTTGGCATAATTAACATTAGATTTAATAGTGTTTTGCGATGATGAACGGTGATACGAAAATGTCAAAACTTTTGTTCAGTTTAATTTATTCGATTAGTTTGTTTAAGTTCCGGTTATCGGAAGGCACATTACAGTGGAAACGTGTAAGCCCTTTCACGTTGTCGGCGATTTTGCAACGTTAGCACTGCTGAACATCGTTTTGGCAGTGCCATCGTTTGCATGCGATATCTGTACTTATAACGTGCAACGGCGCTTCTCATCTTTCAGCGACTCCCGTTGATTACAACTGCGATTCACCACAGTATTTTTTGTTTTATTTTGTTGAGATAAACAAACGTAATGCGCTGTATTCACCGTGCACCAAGTTTAAAAAACTTTGAATTATAACAAAATATTTCTTTCAAACGATTGTACCAACAACAAAAAAAAATGTCAAATATATCTGAACAAATTGCATTCAACTGTTGCGACTATTCATTTATTGACTGAACTCTGTATTCTTTGGAGTGTGTGACTATATCGTTTCCTGTAAATGTTGATTTACCAAAGCGTTGTCGCACGAATGATTTCGAGCCAACAATTTGGACTCGATTACAATTCAATGATTCCGCAAAACATCTACTATCAATGTCACTTTTTTTACTTATTCCTAATAGACTGTAAAACTATATTTCGGGGCTGTACGTCTTATTTTACTGGACAAGAGTAGTTCATTGAATTACATCTTTCCTAACTATCTATTTTTAGATTCTCTTTATAAAAACATACATTCAGCTTTTATTATTTTTTTTTTTCTTGGGGTGATTGCATTTATGTAAGGTGTTGATTTGTGTTATCAAATTGCCGATTTAAATAACAAGGCATATAATTCACTAATGACAAATGGTCCTGTGAGATAAAAAATAATGCGTTCGCTGGGCATACAAGTAGATTAGACAAACTTAATCTAACTGAATTGCATTGACAAAAACTGGAAACTGCCATCTGTTTAATGAAGTTTTTGAGAGACGAAATTCATATTTATTGAGTTGTTTTAAGAGTTGAATCGTAGTGAAAATTAAAAAAATATTTACAAAAAAGAAAATAGTTTCGAGTTGATATTGATATGAGACTTAACACTTAGAACATAGTTAACTAAAAACAAAAAATTGTACGTGTACAGGATAATATATTATGTGTAATTCAATGTTGTTCGCTCTTTCAGGTTGAAAGTAACACTACAATTGATTCTCTAAGATGGCAATAAATCATTCATTCTTATTACCGTCTTTTTTATTTTAGTCATGAATTCGACCTAATTGAAAATAATAATCAATAAATTGCATTCAATTTTTGGGATTAGTGCTTGCTAATGGATCCGGCACAAACAAAAAATGAATTGCAGTTTTCATTTATCATTTTCTACATAGACACACGGAATGAGTGTATGTGACACGTTTTTGTAATAATGTTTTCGACCATCTTCTTTCACTGATGACTAATGTATAAAAATGAAAAACTTTTACATCTTGACTTTGACTATGAATAACAAATTATTGAAATGCAGAGTATTTTCAACTATACATTATTTTTATGTATGTAACTACGAATTATTTCATGTAACATGGAGCGTGGATTTTATGAATAATAAACTTTACATGTGTAATTGTAAATGATTTATTCAACAAATCCATCTTGATTTTATAATGTTTTTAATCTAATATTAACTTTTTATTCTTCACATTTTTTAAATTTCATTTGAATGACGTTTAATCCGAGTTAATTAATTTGATACCGAATTAAATTGTGTGAAATGATATATGCATATATTTAGAATTATCAAATTTTCAGCGAATTTCGTTTGATTCGCTTCTATTGTGTTGTTTTAATTAAGATAATACCTGTATGTAAACAGGACCTCCTGGATTATAGTAGAATAGATAAACGAATTTTCTTATCAGAGCGTCCAGTATCGTGATCGTGGTTACATGTTGATTTTATTCAGTGTAATTGTTGTAGTAATTTGTAACAATGTTAAAAATGTTTGATAGAGTAACAGCAGAATTAAAAGCTACCATTTCATCAAAACAAGGTGGCATACCTTTAAAAAAGATAAATGGTAAGTTTGCTCAGTTTTCATCTCTTAATTGAATCACGTGTTTGCCATTCTTTTAAAAAAACTGTTTTCAATACCTTTTATGATTTGACGAATGTAATTTTTGTTTGATTTACTCATTCTTTTCAAATGAAACGCAACTTACAAATTTATTTTATTTCATTTTCAGTGGAATATAAAATGCTGAACGGTACCGAAATTCCATATAAATCACTAAATTATAATTGCTTGGACGATTTTATTAGACACATTCCCGGGATCCAAGTTAAATTAATCAAAGGCGAACCAATATTGTTTTGCAACAACCCGATCTCGAAAATGGTAGAAAATCAAAAACGAAAAAAGGTATGAGTTGTTTTTTTATTACAATTCGAATAAATAAAAAATTAAATGCAATACTGATTTCAATGTTTGGTACTTCTCTCAGAACTATCGAAATTTCGGCTATAGAAAACGGGCTTACTCATCAAGCTCCAAAAACAGCCGGAGTGATTATAGCAGCAGTGACGGTGGGTACATTTATTTATTATTTTTTTTTGTTCATCAAAAAAGTTATTTTTCCATTCTTAAAATAATTAACTATTGTTTAGATACGAGAAGTTATGCATCAAGGTCGACGGATCGCCAGTCTAAGATCAATATTACTATAGATAACTGGAGAGATATGGTAAATATTTTATAAGTAAAAAAATTACTCTTAATTTATAACATTATCAGGAGTATATATTTTTTCCTTTTCTTTACAGAAATCTATTCATGAACCGATTGCATACCATCAGCAGATGATCGGTGATGATTTTTTCCTTCAACTGGCAATACGCGAATTACGAGCGAACAATCTTTGGAGAAGACATGGTAAGACAAATAAATTTCAAATAAAATTAATTAATGCAAAAAAAACTTGAATTTCATCATTGATTTGAATTTTTTTGTTTAGAAAAAGCTGCTATTCGTAGCGGTCTTTGTATCTCTGGTCAGACCTTAAGGAAATGCATTGACGAACTGAAAAGCATCGATTCTATCTCCAGTCGCATTGTAATTTGTCTCGGAACTGTCGATATCTACGAGGTAAGAAAATTTGCAGCTAACACAATATTTCAACTTTCTTAAAATATTATATTCATGTTTTTAAATTTCTTTTCAGCATCGCACGCTCGATGAAATGACGGAAGATCTGAACGAACTCTTGACTCTGTGTCACAACAAGTTCAGATTGTCCAAATCTGCGATAACGATTTGCACAATTCCACCTCTGGCTAATATTCCTCTCATCACCAATTTCGATCAACTGAGTGCCTTGTACTCCTTCAACAATTATATCCGTTGGATCGTCGAACATAAAGGATACGATGGATGTCCTTTAGGAAAAGGCGGCTCTGACAACTACGGATTGGTCGACTTTTTCGAAAATTTCCATGCCTATGATGAGGACGAAAATATGTCAATTAATTTCGACTATTTTCAGCTGTGAGTTGATGTGTGAATTATAATTTCTTTCCTGGAAATTCTTAACTGTAAAGATTGAATTGAATCGAATCTGATTGGTACTTTTTGTTGACAGAGAGGCTCGAATGGTCTCAGGTTGTCCGCATCCTCACGTACTGTGGAACAAAAAAGGCCGAACGAAAGCTATGAATTTACTGGAGTCAGCCTCAAGTCGTAACGATTATTATTTGTACTATTAAGGATGACGCTCTCCTACAATAGTTTTAGTTTTAGTTGTATTTATGTCAATATCAGTTTGAAAAGTACGCCAAGCGTGGCTTCATGTAAATAATGTGAGCAGTGCTGTTTTCACTTAATTTATTGATTTAATTGTAAATTTTTTAAATCATGTATTTTCGACGGAAATCCTTCTGTCATTTTCCAGTCAATGTTTTCAATTTTTCATCCCGGGGGAATTGAAAACGATTGAGCCTTAAACACCGCCTCTGGTTGAAAACTTTATTCGAAATTATTGATATCATAATTCGATTCGAAGTAACTATCAATTTAGAGACATGTTTTTAGTGAGATACACTTATGTTTCAGAATCGCGACTGAACATAAAATTGACTGGAGAATGATATAACCGATTTGTCAATGTAATTTTTTTTTTAGATATTCTTTGTTTATACTTTCTAATCAGCAATCAAAATATGATAAGATGTGTTATTACTGTATTCTTAATCATTAGTATTGTAATGTGTTGTTGTACGTTCAGTTTAACATTACGTTCGCAAATTGTACATTCAAAATTCAGTCGATTAAATCGGTTGATTTATTGCTGTGAAAAAGTTGATTTTTATTTCTATACTTTTTTTTACTACTTATAAATTTCATACACAAATTTAATAGACCTCAAATGAATTTTCAAACAGTCTCGCCAAATCCTCTTCACTTTGTTCCCTTGGCGCTAATTTTGTTATTCGATGCTGAAATAAATTCAAAAATGTTCACAAATTTCCATAAAAAAGCATTAAGTTTGTTATAATTTTTTAAATCAGTTTTCATTTCATTGTTACAGATATGGATAACTGTTTTACCTGCGGCAAAGTTCCTTTGACAAGATTGGGAATGTCTTCTTTTTTGAATCCAAGTTCGGTGAGGCCATTTTCAACTTTCATAATGCTCATATACTTTCTTACCGTCTCGGCAAGGATTTTGCCCGCGTCTTCTCGTTTTGCGTTACTGATGTCAGCACCGAGCAGTTCTGCAGCTTCTAAATGCCGCTCAGGGCATGCGCTTCCGGTAAAAGAGAAGACTGCAGGTGCAGATATAACGACCGACAAACCGTGTGGGATAATCGGATGGTCTTTACTGTATCCCTGCAAGATAAAATAGTGTTCATTCATGAAAACTCAAACCACCATTGAAACGATTAAAATAAAACAGTCCAACGAACTTTTACTCCGCTTCATATCAATTTAACAGTTTAAATAAAAATGATAAGAAAAACTTTTTTATATTTTCAACCAAACAGAAATTGCACATTTGAATCATTAAGATGCGAACAACAAAATTAAAACTTCATTCTAAAGTAATTCAGCAAAGTGTGTGCAAAAGTAATTATTTTTGTAGTAGAAAAAAAAAAGTTGAAGAATTTTAATTAAAACATTAACTTTATGCCACTTAATTTTTGTCTGACGGAAAATGTCAGTAATATTAAGCTCAGTGTAATGGTAACTGTTATTAGGGTGTTGAACTGAAATTCACGATTCTATTTTTGACCGTAAACTGAGTTTGAAATACAACTTATTGTAATATGTAATATCAAATATTGCGTGCGAGAAAACATCTTTGCTTAAATAATTCACGTGGTTAAAGTTTGAATTATATCGCCTGTCACTTTTCAAATTGTCACGCAATGATTTTTGTAATACAAAATTCTTAATGCAAAACTTGATATACCAATGTTTCAATACTTCTGGAACATGATATCAGTTTTAAAAACTTTTTTCGGTGGGTTCTACAAAAATCGTGGTTTGAATTAATTGGAACTTGAATAATGAGTAAAGTGGGAGTAAAACTTCGATCAACACGGTTGGCTGATAGATAGAATTTTTTTATACCTCTGGAAGAAAATTGCGAACATTTCCACTAATTGGATATGAAAGTCCATGACAAAGGTGCACTCCAGCATTGCCAAAACCTACACCAGCCATGGTGCTTGCTAGATGCATGTTACTTCTGGCCTCGAGATCATCTTGATTATAAACGGCTCTCTCGAAAAACCTGAAAACGATCATTGTTAGCGCCAAAAAATAAGCACGTTTATTGAATCTTTTTTTTTTAATTTCCAATCTTTGATTCATTAAAAAAAATTAAACAAATAAAAATTATTAAATTATTATCAAACATTATTGACCAAATAAACATTATCATAAATATTATACATATACAACTTGTACATATATGGATTATATATATTTTACAAATACATCATAAATATATTATTAATATAATTATTATTGTTGCATTAAAATAAGAAGAAAAAGTATACAACTTATACATCATGCAAATGTTACAATAAACTTAATGAAAGGTGGTTTAATTAATGAATTCCTGGAATAGTTTTGAAACTAGTTAGGAAAAAAAATGAAATGAATGTTTTACTTGCGCATCACTTGGAGAGCAAACTTAGCCCATACGTCGCTCACAGGATTGCTACCTTGATAAGCTGGTCTAAGGATTGGGTTTGCAGGGCAAGGTGTTCTTTCCGTATAAGGAATCGCAGTGTAAGATTCCAACGCATGGCAAAGGACGTCAAAACCTGAATAGGCGCACACCCTTTCCGGAAGCGTTAATGTGTGCTCAGGATCTATGATGCCCAGTGTCGGTCTTAATGCTCTACAATTTAAAGTTTAATTTGTATTTGATTCATCTTATTCATCTGGTAAATAGTTTCTTCATAATTACATGCATCCAGGCCTAGCCTTGCACAGATATAAATCACAATTTAAATTGAACTGCCAATTTTTTTTTGTTCTCGTGTTTTTTCTTGCTGAATCGATGATTAGCTGATGACTTTTTAAATATGATTAAAATTGTTTACAAAAACGAATGATTATTTAAATGAATAGGGGTTCAAGCACAGACATTCAGTTTACTTACAGACACTGGAAATGAACGTGAAAAATAAGCAATAACATTTAAATACATTCTATAAAATAATATTCCCGATACTCTAGTAAAAGTTTTCAGTGATAATTGATTGTAACAACGTGTTCTTTTATTTTATAACAAAATATGTTTTTGATACTGCAAACAGATTTTTTTTTTCAAATAAACAATAAAATATAAAGAATTAAAACAAACACGAAGTATGTATGTTTATTGAAAAACAAAGAGCTTGTATAAAAGTATGTTAAATATGAATTGTTATAATTAATTTTTTAAATGTTAAATAATTAACTATTGATTTGATACTGACTAAATACTTATTCAATAATTTATTTTTATTCATTAAGAGAGCACTTTGTTAATTATAAAATATAAAATTATATTAACAGTTGCATCTAAATAGTTAAATTTTTTGTTCAAGTCGCGTGTCATTTGTCATTCAATTTTATTTTCAATCGATGAAAAAAAAATTAATTTTGCTGATTATTTATAACTGTGAATATATTTTTACATTTTTACTGGCTCGATTATGTGTCTAAGCAACGTCAAAATCATGCTAAGAAACACTTTACTCTTCATTGAACAAGAATTTTCAATTCAAAAAAAATGCTAAACATTTGTTGCTCAAGGAAAATTGTTATTCAAAAAATGTCCCTAGGCATGAGCCTCTCCCTTACAAGATTATCAGAGAAGTTGATTTGGTGTACGATTAACTCCTTATTTTAACGCACACATTAAAACTCGTTTCGATTATAAAATATCACAAAACTGCCGTCTTTGCAGGATGGATAAAAAATTATCCGCGATATTTATCAATTACAATTGGGATCGACGTTTAATCAATTGGTAGAGGCAACCAGTTTCTGCAATACTTTCTTTAATAACTTCATAGTAACAATTTTTGTTGAGGCAGAAAACTTGTAAACAAAAGTCAGAAAAATAGTTAGCCGTTAATCGAGTCGGGGATAAAATGACATGACAAACAAAATAATAAAAAAATATGAAAAACTGAATATCAAATGAAAAAACAAGGATGCTGATATAAAAAGTTGAGTTTACGCGAATAAGATGTATAACAGGTTTGATTAATTACAAAGTGTAGTGTGACTGTGGTGGTGATTTTGAATGAAATTTTCTCGGGCTTACCTATTGGCTATGCCTGTTTTTGCTTTGAGCGGTCTATAATCGAATATTGAAACACCGGTGGTTTCCGAGCCGGTACCGGAAGTAGTTGGTACTGCAATTAATGGCTTAAGAGGCACCAGTACTGGTTTACCCTTCCCTATCGGTGCATTTACATAGTCCAGGAAGTCGGCATTCGGATCAGACGCGTACAGATTGGCTGCTTTGCACGTGTCCATCACGGAGCCACCGCCAATCTGCGGAGCAGCTTATCCACCATAACGCAAATTATCTATATTTATCTAATTTTGAATTTCTTCCGTCGTCATCAAATTTGAATGAGAACTTCTTTAACATCCGCGCAATGTTCTCGCTCTTTTCACACCGATCAACGGTCAATGATATATATTTTGATCGCAAAAAGAATTTTCCATTAACGGAATGGCGTCCCACTTAGGTGACAAATTTATTTTAATAAGAAAGTTTCCACGCTCGCCAATCATCTTTCCCTCACGATACACAACGTTGTCAATCATTCATCGATTCATGAATTGCCTTTCCGCTTGTTACAAACTTTTTGCTAACTTTTTTTTTTTCAGCACAACTTTTATATTTCTCATTCAATTTTTTTTTTTAACTTTGAACAGGTAAACTGAATGAAACCAACTTACGGCTATGAAAGCGTCGAACCGGCCGGTTTTTGCGAACACAACTGCTTCTTGGATGCTGGCTTCTGTCGGCTCAACTCTGACCTTGTCGTAAACGTCGACGTTGATTCCGTGCCTGGTCAAACTGTCGAGAGCTTTTTTCACAGGCGAAAGTTTGACGAGGTTCTGGTCTGTCATTAGGCAAATTTTTTTTGCACCCAGTGTTTGCATATCCATGCCCAATTCTCTGGTCACGCCGATCCCGTACCGGATCGTTGAGCAGGCCATCTTTAAAAATAATTATCTTCAATTTTCGTTTTCGAGTAACACCAATCTTGAGTACTTTTTGAACATGCAATTTTGCTCAACTTCAAATCAAAGTCATTTCATTTTGACTTCGGTTAATTTCTGTTCCTTTTAACAATATTAATTAACATGTGAAGTTGAATTTTTTTTTTAATGAACTATTTTTTAATTGTAATTTTTCTCGTGAATTTTTCTATTACAGAAATGAGTGAAACATTAAAAAAAATTTGTACAACAATTTATTCAATTTGATGAATTGGATACTGAAACTAATTTAATTTAAACTTGTATTAATTTCTGTTCAAATCAATAAAATTGATATATTCTGAAACAAAAACAATAACATTTTTGAAACGTTCGAAAAAATGCATTCAACAAATTTTTTGTTTCACAATTTTAATTTCAAATTTTAATTTTAAATTTAAAGTTCAAAACTTATTTAATTGTAACTCATTTACTGATCAAAAATATTAACCAACTATTTCTTAATTAATAAAATTTTAACAACAATCATTTTACTTGAAAAATTTAAAACAATTTGAAGTAACAAAATTATTTGTGTGTTCGTCTAAATCGTGCATGTTCTGCAGTTTAAAAGTGAATTGTTGACTTCGTTTTCTTTATCTCTAAACGTCTTTACGAGCTGTTATCAAATAAATTTCCTCTTCTCATCGTCAGATAGTTTGCTTGATAATAATCCGTCATGCACAAGTTGCTTAACGAATCGCGTCGACAAATTCTCGCAGCAATTTTGAGTGGCATTGCTTACTTCAAAGGCATACTCCTTTGACGGCTTCTCGGTGACTGTCGAACTGCGATGTTTCCCGAGCACCGAAATTGCGCCGCCGGGGTTCCCATGAGCCGGACACTTGCACCTGCAAAGCCACGGAAAAATGTACAAAAATTCAGCGCCGCGCCACTTATCGTGAATGCAAATTTTTCGCCGCGGCATTATCGCGGAAGAAAGCCGGGGCAAATTACCGACGATCTCATTATGCGATAAGCCTAACTCCGCCGGTGATATCCGTGCAAAACACGCCTCCGTGACAATTTATTAATTCGCGCGCGCTCGCTCGCTCCGAGGCCTCGATAGCCATTCAAATTTATAATCAAATTAACGCGAGCCAACAGTTCGCGTATCGAAATGTAAATCAACTTTCTCTGTCGCTTCGCACTTTCCATCGCGAAACGGCCTAATGACGAGAGCCCGAGTGATGTTGCGCTACGCGTCAAAAGCGCCCATGTTCGCCGGTTGGAAAAATCGCGCGACATGATTAATCAATTTTTGCCAATTCTTTCCGGCTGAGCTTTGCTTTTTATTATATTTCATCGTTACCAAATTGTTTATTATTTCGAAAAATTGTTTACTCTTTTTTTCGTTCCATTTTTTTTTTTTTTCCAATTCACACCCTGGTTTATACCCCATCGTTAGCAAATTTGATGTTTATTACTGCAAAAAATGATTGTTTGTTTTGTATGCAACACAAATGAATAACTTTTAATTTTGTATCAATCAATTTATCGGAAACCCCGCGAAAGACATTCGAAACACGTTTTCAAAGACGTGAGAGTGGACAAAAAATGTACATTTTAATTCGATGCAAATTCTCATGACAAAAATTATGTGGAGTTACATTAATGACTTCGACGGACTTATCGCATGATCCATCAGAATATGAAAATAAATCAAGGAATAGCTAATGCGATTTTTGCGTAATCGTGACGTGACGTCTTGTCCAAGGTTGGAAAAGCAGATATCAATTTCAGCAGCGTCTCAGCATTGAATGAGATTTTCAAGCTGCGGGATAAATGTTTTCGATTTTTCGGCTTGGAAACAAAGCAACAAAAAATGAAAAGAATAAAAAAAAAAAAAAAAAAAGAAAGAGAAAGGAGAAAAAGGAGATGAGGCTCGCGCGGTTACCAATTATATCCGAATGGGCTTAACATTTGAAATAACACGGCAAAAGGAGAATCTCAATTAAGTTGTCATCCGTTAGCGATAATTGCGGTTTAATAACAACTGTATTTTTCGTTTGCAGCGGATGATATGCATTTGAATATCGTGCGTCTGGTGTTTGATTTCGTATCGGACGTCGTCGCGGTGTATGTTAATTAGAACGGCGGCGGCGTTTAGATATACTTACGATTGCGCGGAGATGACTTGCAGTAGGTCTACGACGCGGCGTCTCGGCAGCATGTTTAGCGGAAGTGCACTTGAATTTGAATTTCGTGAAACGTCGGGCTACTGACGTATATAACCTTGGATAAAAGCCTAGAGACGAGAGGCGCGTTTTTACGCTCGCTGCGAGCCGAGCATATATTTCATGTAATCGCGTGGCACTCGAGAGTGTGTTCGTCAATGTTGCTATCATGCGTTGGCTTTTACAAAACGACTGCTGGAGAAGTCCCCCCTTCCCTCTACAGCCGAGCCAGACGCCGGTATGCGCGACTCCAGTTTAACTTGCTTACGCGTCCGAGAACCGCCGGCCGATCGAGCTCGATCGCATCGCCTTTTTGCAGCACGCAAAAATCATCGCAAAAAAGTCCACGCCAAATTGTTATGCACTTGCGAGAATTCGCCAACTGTTTACGCGCTTTTTTCTTCAACCCAATTTACAAACTGCTTCTTTTTTTGTCTCACATTTTTTATAGTCTATTGTAAAAAGTATAATTTTAATTATAAAAAAAAATTGTTACATAAAAAATTACAATTTCAAACATTGAAAATAATTTGAACTGTCGGATCAAGTTTTTTAGTTTAATATAGTTTTTGTAGGCTCGATTGAAAAGATTTGTTAGAAAGTTTGTTAGAACTTATTTTTTTTGTATAGCTGCTTGTGAGATAGATAATTTGTTTAACTGATAGTACAAATTTTTTGATTCGGAAAATGAAGATTTGAAAAAATGAAATCAATTATTTTAATGCAAAATCATTGTTTTCAATTAAGATTTTTTTAGTGATTTAATTGAGGTTTGTTGAAAAGGATATTGTGGAGCAATATTTTTTTCTAATTAACATTTTTGAATATCATTTTGAGCAGAGTTATAAATAGCATAAGTAATGATTCTACAGTTATCAAAAGATGGACAGAATTGCTACCAGCATGTTCAAGACTGGTTCTACATCTAAGATTGGATACCAAAGATATCTAAAACATGTTCATACATATTTTGAAAACCTATTACTGTGCTAATCAGTAACACTGAACTTTTAATAACTGTTCATACCTAACACATTTATGTATTTGTGTTAATTGTTTGAAAATCCAGAGCTCACATTTTTGCTGAACAATTTTCTTGATCGTATTTATGAAAAAATTGGAAAACAAACTCGAACCATAAAAAAAGACAAACTGAAGAAAGTAGAAATAACATTGAGAAGTGTTTTTCTAACCGAAAATGAATTAGAGCTTTTCATTGTTTATATTAGGACAATTTTTTCAAGATGACAAATATATCATGCCAGTGTTTATAAACCGTACGTATTGTCCATTAAAGAGACATTAGTTAAGTTCTCTGATCGGCAAGAAGTGGTTATGTAAATGTTAGTAAGTCATTGACTATTGTTCTACTATGCAAATAAGACCTTTCTGTATGTAGCACATAACTTATCTAAGTGTAACAAAAAGAAAATGATAATAAAAATACAATGGTGTCATTGCGTTCGTTCCTAGACAATTTTGAATGAATTTCTATAGTTGATAGTGCGTATTCTGCATCGTTTAAAGGGCGGGGCAAACGGAAGTGCGATCCCATGAGTCGAATTACCAGCGTTTATTTTATTTTCCGTTTATTCTCTTGCATTATGTTTTTAAAAGTTGCATATCTTTTTTTTCGTAACTCGCAAAATACACAGCGATGCGATTATTTCTCCAGGTACAATAAATAATACGTTTTTTTTGTACAACCTTCGTTTTATATTTTGCTTGTCGTTTTATTATTCCTATTCAAAGTGTTTGAGTTATGTGTCCAATGATAAATGCATTGCACTTGATGCTACAATTGTATTAATAAATAATTAATCAATTATTATATAATAAGGTGTATCCATTCCATACTTGGCTCATTACACGAAGAATAATTATGTCATTCATCTTATTTCAATAATAAAATCTTCGTCATAATTATAATTTATATTATTATGAAATTGAATTGTTTTCAATGGTGGAAATAATGTTCCCTTATTATTTTCACAATAATAAAACGTTCATAATACAAATTAAATAAAGAAATCATTTCTCTGAATAGAAATGGCAAAATTCATTGATTTTCAATTTGATTGTTTTTTGTTATTTCGAAAATTGAATTCCTAATCAAAATAATTTTTTTTTGATTATGAACCGGTGATTATAAAAAAAGGAATTTGTTTTATTATTGAAATTCAATGTGCATTTATACAGAATATAAATCACAGTCATTGGGTGAGATTTTAATTTGAAATAAGTCTTCAGCATAATGATTGTATGACGAAAATGTGATTCATGGGGACTGGTCGTGCAAACTTGACGATGCGATCATTGGATTTGCTTCGCAGATTGTTCAATCACTGTAGGTCATTTCTCTTTCAGCGACCATACTCGTGGCGAACATGTGTGCAATGCTTCGGTAAACAAAAGTCACTATTATGCTCGTATAAACATCAAACACGTCATTTACACAAACAATTTATTATTGCTCAAATTTATGATTTTCTTACCAAACAATTACTATCTGAACAATTTTCAGATGTAAATTTTTTTCCATTCAATCAACGAAATAATCAACTTTCATTTTGTACTATTATATATATTCCTTCCTGGACAAAAATATTTATTAATTTAATTTAATTCAATTTATTTATTATTTATTAATTAAAATATAATTTTAACAGTGTAAGTAATAATTATAAATATAATATTTATTCCGTAATTGTAAGTTGGTTTTGTGAATTTTGTTTATTTGAAATATTATATTATCAATACAATATATTTTTCAATTTTATATCTTATATATTTTATATCCTATATCGGATATATTAATTCACATAATTATTATTCATAAAAATGTGAAAATAATAGAATGTTTTGGGAACAAAAGTAAATGGAATAACAGTTGAAAATCGGTTTGAAATTCGTGCTCTGATTTAGGCAAATTATTTTTGCTATTAGATTTTCCTACATTGTGGAAACTTTAGTATGTTACAACAAGTTTCGCAGGGGTTTGAGAGTGGACATGCTAGCGGAGCACTCGCGCAACAGATTACTGATGTGGTACGCGTGGCGCTTAGTCACTTTGCTCCTTAGTTTGTTGTATAGTTTGCTTGTTGATTTTATGGCGAATGCATGCAAAATGGGTTTCTCTTTATTTTCCCACACGCCAAATTGTTCGACACGGTCTAAAACCAAACCTTCAAATCAAGTTCTTACATTCTTATAATAAACTGATAAAAAAACTTTGTGTATTCTGGATGTTGCAATTTTTTCATGTTTAGATCTTGAAGATACTGTGCCTAATGAACCTGCATCTGTAAATGACAATCAGCCTTGTCTCGGGCTGGAAAAACACTGTATGTGTTATAGCAATCTTCCCCTCATCTTTGACAGTAGGCGCACTCTTCTCCGTGGCCCCGCAACCCCCGCTGCTTTCAGAGCTACGATGCTCAAGTGCCATCACACTGAATGCGTCTCGCACGCTGAGATATACTGCTGCTGGGCGCTTTTAATGGATATGTTACGTACAGATATAACGTACTGTACTAAGAAAGAGGATTAGTTTTGGTGCAAACAAATCTTGCTGTTATATTCTGCGAAATACATATTTTATGCTCCCACGATTTAAAAACAAATATTAACAGTTTTGCAGTGGCAAAGATGCATAATTGAACGTGACAATAAAGTTTTTTTGAATCAACATTTTTTTTTCATTCAGATGAAGCTAATTGAAAGTGATAAATTTAGACGGTGAATAGAAATTGCAACTGAAATTAGATATCATAAGTGAACTAAAACTCCAAATAAAAGTTTCATTTCAGGATAAGATAAAAATATTAACAACTAGGTAATAAATTATCACCTAGATACTAATAACAAATTACTTATGATGAAATTTTTCTACATGTCTGTATATATTTAGAGCTGTACATTATTTATAATGCAATGTTGAAAGATTGACATAGCTACAAATAATTTGAGATATGAATTTTTAATGAACAATTGTACCTGTCTAATCTTCATTGTTATAATGCAAAAATTTGGCTCGAATACCCGATGAAATATTAACGTCACACTATTGTACCAACAATATTATTATCGTTAAGTAAAATATTCATGATTGTCATGCTATCTGATTTGCAACATAGTCACATCGAAAACTTTTATTGCCCTTTTTTATTGGAATAAAGCTCACTCGAAATGAATTATAAAATACGATTTTTTTCAATCAGATATCTGAAATTGTCAAAATTGAAAATGAAAAAGCTTTTTTTTATATTTCGGGACATTTGAAACGCGGTGATAAAATTATGGACTGAAAATCACTTCGGTTGTTCTGCAACCGTTCACATTAGAGACCGGCTTATCTAATTTAGCTTGACTTCTTCTCAGAATGTTCTTTCTCAGCCTGCGAAACTCATTCACTTAAGGATTTAAGAATAGGCAACGCAGAAAGTGCGATAACAATTGTTCAAAATGGTCACTTAGATTAAATACTTTCCCTATTTTCGAAAACGACGACGTTTCATTTATGCGCTGAATCGTGTGTAGACTTTTTTTATTAACTTTCCTATATATTTTCTTTGTAATAGCGAAAAGTCTAGGCATCAGATAAAATTATTAAATGATTTGGTATGAGGCTTTGAAAATTACATTGCAGAATTTAATATACTAGTATTATATATTGTATAAGATATTTGAACAAATAATAATTTTATATATGATCATATAATTATATGATAAATAATTTCGGAATTATAAAATGATTCTATAATGTCTTCTGTACAAAAATATATTTTTTATTGTATTTGAATTATACAGAATATAATTAAGATGTATTTTACATATATTTTTACTGTCATAATAATAGAATATGGTACGACTAAATATACTTTTTTTAATAAAAAATATAAATGCAAAAAATATATGTGAATGTATAGAGAATATAATATTCAAATATATTTTAACGCATATTTTATCAGTATGGAAATGTTTTACAACGTACCGAACCATCTGACATCAAGTAAAACAATTTCTGATCAATTTTATTGGTTTACATAACGAAAAATGAACGAGTAACAATGCATAAAAAAGTGCCAACATTTCTAATGTATCTGCAGTAGACATCTTCGTACGAAAACGTTTCAAGTTTGTTAGGTATTCATATATGAATTTGTCTGACTATCAATTGTAAGTGGAATGTAAAATATCAAATCACTTTCAACATTTTTTCACAAAATTAATAAGTTATCATCAAGTTATAAACTTTCAACCACTATTAAGTAATTTCGTTAATCGTGCAACTTACACTATAGAATGTAAATATTTCCATTTAAAAAAAAATCTCTACTTAGTATTTACAAAATGTTTTCATGAAATTTACACAATTGTACATACACAGTTTGCTCAAAAATTATGTCAATATTTAAAAAAAATTATTATCCATATTTTGATCAGAATTTTCATAAAAATTATCTAGCTATTCAAATATTTACATGAAATTGAAGCAAAATGTGGTTACAAAATTGTGTATAAATTATGTACAAATATTGTTCAGAGTTTTTTTTTTCAAATTTTATACAAACACTGTAAATTTGGTTTCAAGCATTTCCCCATTGCTTACAAAAAAACTGCTTTACTTTTTTCAATCAGAGTGATTGGATTCAATTATACATGTTTGAATGTGCAAAAAAAAGTCTCATGCATTTTCGGTATATGAATGGTAGAAATGATTATGGAAAATGATAAACGACGCAGCGAGGTAAAGATTGAAGTAGGCTTGGATTGAGGGACAAAAAAGCAACGGGCGTTGATGTAATACGCGAGCTTGACGAACGTGAAAAGTTGGGGTATATCGAGTAACAAAGTGCGGTGCGTCGACACTTTGAACACGACTCGCAGTGTTGTTTGAGAACAGGATTAGTCTAAATGGCGATTCGACAGCGCATTCCGCGATGCGCTCGGCTCGGTACTCTTTAGATATAAATACGCAACAGAGGGCAAGGAACCACGTTTTGCTTACGGCCTAAGCACACGCTTGCACGCGCTTATACGCACCCGCGCACGCGCTCTTTGTGACAAAGCGCGTTAGATTGATGGTGGATGAGGGTCAGAGGGGAACGTTACTGTCTAAACGAGCACGATGAGACAGTGCTCCGAGGGGGTCAGCGGGGCCCCGATCGAATACGAACTCTCCCAGCGATGGAGTATCCCTGCCCTCACTCTCTTTCTTCGTTCTTTTTTTTTCATCTCCATCCCTCTTTCCCTCCCTCCCTCTTATCCATTCGTTCATGCATTCGTACAACCCGAACGCATCGCTAGAATATGCTTGCGGACTACAGACACGTATCCAAATATTGCGACTCTTTCGACAAATATAGCCGACTACCTCTGAACCCTCGCGACCTCTTATCTTTATTATCATTTCGCGTAACCGTCTTTGCGTCCTTTCGTCATTCCCCTCATCATCCTTTTTTCTGCCCCACCTTTTTGCGCGTACTCTAAACGTTTCATTTTTTTGTCTCAAAGTTAGATTTACCGAGGACGTTCACACTCCTGCATTATAGATCGTATCTTTTACGATGCAATTTTACAGTTCGTAATGTGCTGTTTCATTGCCAAGTGCGGCTAGTTAATATTTTTACCGAGACGCTTTTTCAGATTTTTCAATTTGACAAAAACACAAAACGTCCGTTACAATTTTTGCCTCTCCGTTGTACCTTTTTGTTGAATGAGATATTATTTTGCAAAATTTTTATTTATCTTGAAACTCTTTTGATATGTTTCTATATCAATAACACGGTAGAAAATGTATCTTCTTTTTTTCCCCCCTAACTATGAGGATAAATTATGTTTTACCTTTTGGTTTTATGAGATAGGTATACATTTATATGTTTTTATGTACAAAAAGGAGAAAACTAGTAGAATATAATGACAACTCTTGAAACAATTTTTGATGTATGTTAGCGATAAATGTTCCGTAACAGTAGATAATTGTTTGAATATAAGTGGTGATTTCTGGTAATTTGCCCGAATAACATATGATTACGTCATTCGCGTGCATTCCCATTGGCACTAACGAAGGTGCAATGTTTTCGTATAATTATTCATCTAATAACAAAAAGAAAAAACTTGGATTCAGAAAAAGAAAAGAAGAGGCCACTTATGAGAAATGTTTTTCGTGCGATTCAGACCTTTTAAAACACTTCAATTAGTACTAAATCGTAAGTTGATTTCCGCAATTATTCTAAATAAATTGAGGTAAATCTGTTCAGCTGAGAAAGCGCACTATTTACCAAGTCAGCACCCTCGGAAAATGTAAAGTTCGGATAGAGACCTCGGGCAGTCTTTGGCCAGTTTGGAAGATGTTTGGATTATGAGCAGGTCAAGCTCCCAAAGTCTCCTAAAACTTTTCACTTCCACGCGGGAGGTGTTGAATTGAAATAGACTTGAATTATTTTCATACCATTTGTAATTTTCTAATGACATAAGAAAATTGCAAAATATTATAAAGTCAGGAAAACTTTTTCAAAACTTCTGAATCTGAAAAATTATGTTATTTGATGAACTGTTATTTCCCGTATTTGTCAAATGTAAAATCAAAATGACGATGAAAATATTTTGTTCCGAAGAATTATCAACATTGTTATATATTTCAAATACAAAATGTTTTATTATATCGGGTAATTTTTTTTTTTCTATATTTGAAAAATGTGAAAGAAATTGAAATGAAAATGTTTTGTTTAACAACAATGTTGAATTGTTGTTATACCAAACGGAAAATGTTTTGTTATAACAAGAAGCGCAAAAAATGAACGAAAATGAAGTGAGAGAATAAGTCATGGAGGCTTGCGAAAAAATACTAAACCGAGCCATTAATGGACTAGATGCATACATATTCTTACACCCTGCTATTTTTGGATTCAGTTCACAGTCACTGTCATCGATGCAACCGCTTACACGGCGCTGCAAGTTTGGGTCGTCGTAAGCGAGGAGAGTGTTTTCAATGCGTTTAAAAAGGGTCGCGCAACAAAATTTCTTAAGCTCATTAGGCGACAGCGACGAACGACCAAACAATAACTAATTGCGGAATATTAATTAAAATTTATTAATTTCCCACAATGTCCATCTCCAAAACTTTTTAAGCTCTTTCATTTACTTTTTCCGTATATTTACTTATAAATATTAAAAAAAAATAATAAATATCAACAAAATAAACATAAAGTAAAACTTATAAGAGCAAACTCAAAAACGAGGACATTTATTTGTTTGATTGCAATGTTTACGTTTATGAAATTGGTGTACGAATTTAAATTCGTAATTTCATACTCGTCTCTTCAGACGTTATTCGTTTTTTTGGCGGTCCTCAAAATTTTTCCTGGCAAAAACGGCAAAGCTTCAAAGTGAGCCGCCAGAAATTTACGCTACGCTTAATAAAGCGCGACTTAATGAGTAGACGTAAGGATGTCGAAGTTTGAATCGTCCCTGGGCACATTAGGGCGTGGGCGAAAAATGTTGTTTCAATTCATCGGGCGTCGATTTCGGAGGAGGGATCGTTGATCCGCGACGCTGCCTGTTACATTTGCATCCGCGTATAAATATTCGTGTTACCGACAGAGTTTGACCAACGACAGTGTAATGCGCCGTAATTCAGAGGACCGATTTGGCAACGCTGTCCCACGTCTAAGTTATAATTAATACATTCGAGTCAAGAAAAATTCCACGGATTAATTTCGCTGGAAATTTTCTTGATTAAACGCAAAACCTCGCGCGGATTAAAAAATTCAATGATCGATTTATTGGCTCCAATGATAATTATGATGTATTATTGACGGTTTTGAACGCCTCCGAAAATGTAACGAACAAAAAAAATGTTAATCGGGCGACATTTTTTGTTTGAATCAAGAAAATGTTATTGAATACTCAATACGTTCGAAAAAAAAGAGAGTAGATTTTGTTTTGTTTTTGAAGATGTCATAACAAGATTTTGAACCTGAAATTGCAATCTGATTGATAAATGAAAATTATTACAAGCATTCCATCTCGGCATTAAAAGTCAACGAAGAAAATCATAAATTCGTAACATAGAATCGGGAAAAAATTGCCGTGCAAAAGCAGTTTTAACTTAGGAACGATGGTAGATAAAATCGCGAAAGTAAGAGATAAGCAAATGTTATTCATTGTGCAGGTAATTGAGTGTAATGTACCGTAATATTTGAGTTCCATGCTTCATATTATATCCGGAAAAATGTACTTGTCACGTAATTTTGATTCATGCAAATAGACACAAACCTGTCAATTTTTTATTGCAAAAAGGAATGAATGCAGTTTGCAATGAGATAGAAAGAGTGAGAGGATGAAAAAAGAAGAGGAACAAAATGTGTGTGTACAAAAAAGCTCTTGAATTGTATACAATTATGATAAATAGTGTGACATATATTTTTGGTGTATATAAGCGAGGAGATGTTTGAGATGATGTAGAGCGGGGAATGTAAAATCAGATTTAAATAACCGCGCAAACTTTGGCTAATTAATTAAAGCGTTGCAGAGAGCGCGTTAAACGTACATCAAATTCAAGCGGCCGGTAGTAACATAATAACCCATCAATTAAAAATTAACATAAACAAACGCGCGAATCAATGATCGGAGCAAAATTATCATAATTATAACTTATTGCGCGTATCATGCAAATTATTTAGTCGGCCGGTTTGAAAAATGCTGAAAGCGCTGAATTTAACGTTCAAAAATTATTTAAATTACTGATGCACTCACGGAAAAAGAGTGACTCGTTTCGTGAAATGCGCGGAGCAAAAAAAAAAAAAAAAAAAAAGAAAAATTAAAAACGCAAAAGAAAAAGGAATACGAGAGCGTTCTTGCGCTGCCGCGCGACGCATGGCCGGAAAAGATAAATTTTAATGTCAAACCCTTGTAAACGAGCGCGAAGAGTTAATAGAGCTTCGCGCAACGACGATTCCTAAGCGGTATTCGCGAAAAGCAAAAAACTAAATGCAGAGTAGATATACACAGGTGAAGTGAAGGTATCCCCGCAAACCGGTATGCGTAATGTTAATCATTTCGCCGAGATCGAGATCCACCGGCGTTACATACAATTCGCTTGGCGGGAAACGCGAGCACCGACTATATACACACGCCCGATCTTTCGCATTATCCGCGCTCGTACACAAAAATTATCGCAAAGTTTGCACGCCATTTTTTACCCGTGCATTCTTGCGGTCGACTCAATTTGTCATTTCGATCAATTTTCCAGACCCGTCCGGGAAAATTTTCAACCTCAATCACAATACGCACACATCAATTTATTTGATATAACCTTATACGGCTCTCTGATGCTGATTAAATCCGCGAGACGCGTTCAATTCATCGGCTAGTCAATATTTTATCCGATCTTATAAGCATAATTTGAACGAATCAATAAGTAATTATCGGCTACAATTTAAGACATTGATATTAAATAGCAGTTATATGTATAGAGAGACAGTCATTTTTTAAAGCTGTAACCATATCGTTGCGCCACACTCGCTTCTTTATCTGCCCGTAAGCAAATAAATAAGTTTCTAATCTAAATTGGTTTTATCGTTTTAGCTTCTGTTTAGAAAATTATTTTTTTTACTTACAGATTTATTGGACTGTAATGTTGATTTTTTATATTATCTAAATAAGTGAAAAACATGATTCATGTTTATATTTTGTTTGAAAACAAAACAAAGGAATGAACGATAAAGTTAGGAATTAAGTTTTTGAAATTTGTAAGATTGTGAAAAAAATGTACAATATAATTAAAAAGAAAGAATGATATAAATATTGGATCAAAAGCCATACACCAAACAAATATATATTAGAGTTATTTATTGCATTTGAATTATCATTGAACGATGAAATAAGGTGCGTTAAGTACAGGTCTTACATGTTAATTTTGCAATACCAAATTTGTCACAATCTCATTCGAACGTGGGATGGCACGCTGAACATGATATACTCACTGAATAACACCTTCGAGTACAGGCTCTAACATACACCTTCTTCCCGATATGTAAAGATACTCGATGCACTACAATCTTCTATACATTCGTATTATTTTAATCGTGTTACATAAATTAACAGCAGGTTTCATCTGTTGAAAACATTTTTTTCGTTCAAATTAACTTCGGTTCTATCAATTTTAAAATGAAATATTTCAACTCACTTTTTTGCATTTAATCAGTGTAAAAGTAATCGTTATGAATATGTTGTTTTGATTAAAAAAATTTTATTTAATCTAAACGGATTTCTATTATAAAAATTTGTTTGAAAAAATATTCATCTACAGAATGAAACGAGTTTTTTTCTCTTTCATTAAACAAAAATATATTGATAACAAAAAATAAAACTTCAAAATTTAGGCAAATGGGAAAATGAATGAGAGATTTATTTTTCCATGCACATTTTTTCTGAACTATTTTTCTTATCCGACATAAATCATACAAGATCGCAATGTATTCAATCTCATACACTTTGTATTTCTCAAATTGATTTTTGAAATCACAGGAATTTATAAATGACCAACTTGAATCGGTCAAAATATCACCTGGAATACATAGTTGATGACTAGAAAGTGAGAAAAGTGTTGTTTTTGGTATCATTTCTCTCATTATTGTATCACACTTTTTTCTTAATGGATGGTTGCAGACGTGTAATAACTATATACCACATCAAGAAGAACGTTAGTCGTCCATTTGATTGCCGTAAAAACAATACTGTATCGATTTTGTCAATAATTAACAAAACTTACATTTTCTGTCATCGCAGCATAATTAACCAGACTGAGTGGATTTATGGAAATGCAACGTAAACATTTCGAAATTTCTCAAAAAATATAGAGCATCACGAATTGGTTGAATTGTAACAAAATATACAAATTCATAAATTTTTTAAATTCTCAAACATTGTTCAACAAATTCAACAGTAAAAAAATGCAACATTTTTATTCTGTTATTTTTATTCTGTTTGACCCTAAGATTTTTTATCCTAAAATTTAAGAATTTTTTATATTTAAGATCAAATGTTTACAGAAATACAATAATAAGTGCAATAAGTCCAAATTTTCAGAAATTTTACCATACAGTACAGTAACGTGGTCATACGTACAAAAAAAAAGAAAATACTACTTTATCGCATGATTTTTACCATAAAATTAATAAATTTTCTTAAAATATGTACGTTGAGATATCGTAAAATTTGGATCGTAATTTTTCCATATTGTAATAAGAACAACACAAATAGTAATTTTTACTATTTGTATTGTAAGTTTTATTTAAAAAATAGAAGTCAGTTTTCATTCATCAATATGCAGCGCAGAAATAATGACATAAATGAACCAATTTTCCGAAATATAGATAATTGATGAAAACAAAAATGCACGTTAATAGGACACTTCCAATGAAAAATTAACATCTAAACTGTCCCGTTCTTCAGCTAATCTTTTTCCCCGATGAAATGCGATCAAACGATGATTATATATGCCATGTTGACCATCGTTTCATAATTAAAATTCACAGAAAAAATTAAAAGCTTAATGTCATAGCCGGAAAAATCGAGCAACCTTGTTTTATCAGTTGGCATAATATCAAAATGATGCATATTCCTATATCAACACAAATATCAAAACAAATATTAAAACACACAATATGTAGAAGGAAAGTTGAATTTGGTAAATGAAAATGTAATTACTGATTAAATTATGAAAGATCTTTTGAAATGAACCGATTAGAGTGTAGGTAAAGCATACTTTAGAATGACCTTGACACTGTGTACTCAAAGTAACTTTTGTTTACGAGAGTTGCCTTGAGGAAAAGTTTTCGCAGCGTGAAAATTATTGGCATTAAATCGTATTTGTGTAATGGCGTCCATCATAAATTGATCACGCAATAGTTAATGTTTCGGCCATTACGGTAATTGAAGCGTGTATGCAAGGCATGAATGGCCGTACAAACGAATTGCATTACACCTTTTTTTTTTTGCTTATATTCGTACACACGTCACGGATGACGCTCGAACGGATTAATTTCCATTTTGATATTCTTATGATTAGTTTAATCCTTTTTCTACCTTTGTTATCTTTTGTCATTTTGCTATATTGATAACAATTTCATTTCGATGATTAATGCTTCCTCACGGTTGTTTCCGTGCGACGCAAAACAAACGATACTCATAATCGATTATTAATGTCATGAGCGAACTTACATCAAGTTAAACACAAAGCTCGTTTCTGATTGTGCAAAACTGCAAGTGTTTCGTGCAAAACTCAATGAAACAACTTGATCTGACAAGGCACCTAATCAGAATAACTTAACCATTATCAATTTCTCGGCTAACTATTGAAATCCGACGACAAAAAGTTTTCATACCCAATTTTCAAAACTTTCTTTCAACTTTTTTTATTTTTCAAAGTTTCCAATTGTCCATTTTTATATACACTCTGAGATTTTTCGGTCCAATTTTTCTATCCGCTGAAAAAGTGATTAAATTTCACATTTTTTATTATTCCGAAACGGAAAAAAATTTATTTATTCTCTCAAACAAATACGATCGGAACTTTTCGAGATGAAAACGATTGGAAAATTTTTTTGTTCGATCGTCCTGTACTTCAAAGTGATACGATTAATACATGCTACTTTACAGCACTACCTGTCGTGATCTGCGCTAACAAAGTTACACGTGAAATGTACATTTCTTTGATACATCGACAAAGAGCATATTCGCGTCGATATTTAATTGACGATTCATTCAATTATATTGTTATTATTCGGTCGGATCTGCAACGACGATGAACTTAAATTTTTATTTGTTCTATTTTCGATGGTTGAAAAACGTCATCGTGTGCAATCGCGCTCCGGTTCTCTCGAGTTTGTCTTAAACGTGTAATTACTTGCCGCCGGGGGCTATAAAAAAAGTTGTCAATTTTTCTAGCATTAAGTCAATTTCCGACCACTTAATTTATCCCGCGGCTTACGTCGAGTTAATTTGGCCCTCATTATCCTGCCGCGTACGGAACAATTATTCAAATTATTTTTGCACAATAATATCAATCGCAACAAGCGATACATGCGCGATCGACAAACAGAAGCTGTATCCGCAACTATATACCGTTAATAAATCAAATTATCGAAACAAATAACACACCGCTCGTATCTTTCTCGCTTTTTTCAACATTCCCCCTCTCTCTCCTTCTCTCTCAAATTTTTTCTTTATCTGTTTGTTTCGCTCTCCCCGCGTGTTACGTATTTCTTATGTTATTCAATGAGCCGTATTCGTTATATCCCGGTATACTTTCGCGTTGTCAAAAGCGTGTAGCAATTTTTTTTCTTCCGCTTGGCATCTGTTACGCGCGCCTCTTATCTCCCGATATTCATTTTTAATTCCGTTTAATTCGTTCGGCGAGATGAAGAAAAAAAACTGATGAATATCTTTGTGCAATCATAAGCCAAAAATGTTGCAAGCGCGAAATTTATGCCGCGGTCAGAAATTTTAATTGTTTTAATTGCCGCTCGAATGTTTGACGGTAATTATTATCGAATGATAAATATCGGCTGGTAGTCGTTTAATTTATCATGCGGTTGAAAACAAAATTATCCTTTTGATGAAATAATTTAAAAGACGTTGAAAAGATGCTTCGTGTGTCGCGGATTCAACATTCAATCTTAAAGTATTCAACATAAGCGACCTGTTTGAGGGCTTTTTGAGTATTTGTTTTCAATATTGATAACTTGTGCCTAACATTAAACATTGATTCCCAACTTTACACCTTGTATCAAGGCTTGATGAGCGTTAGTTTTAAAGTTTGAAAATATTTTCAGTTTGTTCAATATTGGATGTTGATTATAATAATTTCAAAATATGTTTTTTACTGTAATGGTATAAATAGTTTTCTTAGGTGAAACTTTTGAGATATGTTGAAAAATTATAACAAAATCAATTTGCAGGCTGAAATTAAAATTTCTTCATGTTCAATACTATATTAAACGACTTTACCAATATCATATAATCTTCCGACAGTGATTATTTGATAAAATAGTCTCAAATATTAGCTCACCAACTGAAATTTGTTTGAACGTTTTAGCAGAATCGAAACCTCCCTTGGAATTGAGTTATTCAAATTTGAAACAAATTCGAAGTAATAAATATAGGATCTGATGAATATTGTATAATAAAATTTTATTTAAACGAATCGAATAAACAGTACATAAAATATAATTATGAGATATATGAAAACTGTGTTATTCTTCTTATCAATATAAGTTATAAACATAATTTTAATTTATATACAACGTAAATTTCTACTTTTACAATAATTTATTATTAATAATGTTTAAAAACTTTAATAAATAAGACTTGTTTTTTACTACAACATAGCGTGCATTACTTTTATATGTGGTATATGATGTTAAGAAAACACAAAATTGTGTGATAATAAAATATTTAATATTTTGTGTAGAAATGAATGCAATTTTATGAAACATTTTTTATATGTAATAAAAAACCATACATAAAACTTCACTAAATTGATTGTACCACATATTATAACTTATTCGTTGTCTTCCAGGTCTTGAAATGCTTTCTATGAAAACTATGAGAAAATGTATTTATGAATTAGTATTAATAATTACTATATAAAAACAAAGAATTAGGTAATGACCCTATGTTATTTATTATTATTTATTATGTATAAAACAATTGAAAGGCAGATTTTTATTTA